>CAUYSK010000311.1:0-25743 GCA_963575035.1 Avahi laniger | reverse complement strand
TTATCAGCCTTTTATCAGATGTGTAGCATGCAAATATTTTCTCCCATTTTGTAGGTTGTCTATTCACTCTAATGATAGTTTCCTTGGCTGTGCAGAAGCTTTTTAATTTGATCATGTCCCATTTATTTATTTTTGTTGCTGCTTCATATGGAACCAGAGAAGACCTCATATAGCCAAAGCAATCTTAAGCAAAAAGAACAAATTGGGAGACATCAGTCTACCAGACTTCAAGCTTTACTACAAGGCTATAGTAACCAAAACAGCATGGTACTGGCACGAGAACAGAGATATAGACCATTGGAACAAGACTGAGAACCCAGATATAAAACCATCCTCTGAGGCAAAGGCAATATATATAACCTAATCATTTGTACCCCCATAATATGATGAAATAAAACAAAAAAACCCACAATGGCTGGATACTTTCCAAACAGCCTTCGTATATATAGTGGGTATTGAAGGAACACTTTTTTTCCCACTATATAATAATAAATACTTGTGAATATAAAATTTTTTAGTTGATTATATAATTTCCTGTTATGCCTTTTGTAGTCATACTTTTCATTATTAAATAAATTTCTTCTATCATTTTTGTAAACAAAACAAAACAAAAACCATCCTCATATTGTCATCTAATCTTTGACAAAGCAGACAAAATATACACTGGGTAAAAGAATCTCTATTCAATAAATAGTGCTGGGAAAATTGGATAACCACATGCAGAAGATTGAAACTGGATCCATGCCTCTCACTTCTCACAAAAATCAAGTCATGATGGATAACAGACTTAAACCTAAGGAGTGAAACCTTAAGAATTCTAGAAGAAAATGTTGGGAAACTCTTATAGACATTGGCCTAGGCAAAGAATTTATGAAGAAGACTCCCAAAACAATCAAAATATTTATTGAATGCCTTCATTACACTAGGTTCTATGCAAGGTGACTACAAGGAGATTCCAGTCTAATGACTTCACAACCTGAACCATTATTTTTATTTCACCCATGATGTAGCAACAAAGTAACTTGGGTACAGTGCAAACCTGAACCATTACAGCTATGGCCTACCACTCAAAGCAGGCAGCATTCTAATAGTGCCTCATATACCATCCTGTACCCAATCAAATGACAATTTGAAAAACACAGTTCTTTTTGCATAAGAGTTTCACGACAACCCTAAGAGGGATACAGGATACTTTTAGTAACCACATTTTACACAGAGGTACAGTGAGGGGAAGAGTACAGCAAGAACTTCAAGTAGAATCCAACTCCTAGTTCTTTGTCCAGTATCCTCTTCATGCTACCTCTCGGGAATCTGGATTGGAGAAGACAGAGTACATGATGTGGAGCCTCTCCTTGCACAAGACGCCTGACCCTGGAGTTTCTGACTGCGTTGGTATTCTGCCAGCAGCCACCTGTAAGTAGGAATATTGTTGCTGTCCACGACTAGGGGGAATAATCAGTCTAAGCTATTCCCTAGCTCTAAACTAGCCCAAGTAATTGGGTTTAGTTTTAATTTTTTTAATGGCTTGAAATTAATAGAAGCAGCTGCCGCCACAGTGTGTGGGTGTCCTTCTCCAGAAGGCACAGACAAAGAAAAAACAAAACAAACAGAAAAAAACCCAGACATATAAAATAAACTCTGAAAAATAAACAACACAGTGTGTAGAACAAAAAGTTTAAGAATTGAGCAGTGTCGTTTTGTTATCAAAAATTTGACTGGTAATATGTAGCACTGTCTCTCCTCCCACCCCTAGTGCCCATCAGCCCCTGATAAGATGGTAATCTTATTAGACACTAAGGTATAAAAATCTGTTGCCTGTATCTGAGTACTCCTTAACTTTTTCTTTCTCCCCCTCCTTGTGGCTCACAGATTAGCTGGGACAAAGTGCGTAGAGAGAGATAAGAATAGATGTGCTGGTGACAGGAAACTATTATAATTATTTGGGGGAAGATAGGATTGGAATTAGGAGTGGGTCCTGTTTGCCTAGGGAGGGTACATATAACATGGGCATCCTTGCCTGGCTGTACCAGACATCAGAGAGGAAAAGGAGAGAGCCACCTAGATCAAGCTAGGTGATCAAGCCCAGTCATTCCAGCCAAATGTAGACTAAAGTCCATGTATTGGCATAGATGACAAATGAGAGATTTATCTACCTTTGTGAAGTGAAGAGCAATGAAATCTTGCCTCAATTTCAAATATTCTGAGGAAACTGGATACCAGTTTTCTTCCCACGCCTGGATAGATGAAGTAAGGGGGAGGGGGGAAACAAGAGACTGTGTAACTACAATTTTTGGATAAATTTGAGGTAGCACATCTTTGGTATGGTGAGAAGATTATGTCCTTAGCAGTCAGGCAATAGCATACATCAAACAAGTAACACAGCTATTGTTGTACAGAAGGTGCCTAATATCTGTTACTTCTTTTGGTAGTATCTGAGTAACTTTGTGATGCCCTTGTTTTGCATACCTCCTTTAGGACTTACAACCTGCAAAGACTCATTTTTTTTTATTTCCTTTTCTGCTTATTTGTAAAAAGTATGTGTCTACTGGGGTTGGAACTCATCTATTTCCATCCACATTTTCTGCTTGATTAGCAAGGAAATTAGGGCTCCCATCCTTCAGGGCTTCTGAGGAGGGATAGAGAATGTTGCTGTTTTAGAGACAGCCTTATACATTCTGTTAGGTCCTGGGCTTTTCTTCTTTCTTGTGTCCTGGTAACGTCCAAAATGATGCTTTGGGAATTTAGCTGAGGGTTTTGGAAAGAAGGCAGAGAGGACGATAGACTGGAAGGGAATCATTCATTCACTCATTAAATTATAAATTCTCTCACTCATTCAACAAACATGTATTGAGCTCCTCTTCAGGGCCACATATTTTAAGAGCTGTGGATTTGGGATAAATCAGAAACACAGCAATGTCTGAAGTTAGTATTTAGAGCAATTAATTCATCCTGGAATTACTGACGAAGACTTACAAGAAGAAGTATCATTTGAGCTGAGCCTTACTTCTAATATATTGGGATGCACTATACAGAAAAGAATGGGAAAGGCAATTGTAAGCAGAAGGAACAACATTTAAAAAGGCAAGAAAGTTTTTGAGAACATGATATATTCAGGACATGACTTGAAGTTTCACTTGAAGAAAGAACAATGTACATATATTAGTGTGGCTGAAATTATTTATTCACAAATATACTTATTCAGTTCATAAGCATTTTTGAGCACCTTATCTGTATAGGTTCTGGAGAACCAGAGGTGAAAAATATTTAGTCCCTGCCCTCAAGAAGAGCTCAATATAATAGTGAAGAAAGGCATATATTCAAATTGATACAATGAAATAGAGGCTATAATAAAGAGATATATAGAGTATGTTTGTCAATGTGTTGAGTATATATATACATGCATGTGTGTGTGTGTGTCTGTGTGCTTCCTCACCCACCTCTGCATGCACGACTGAATCTGAAGATGTGAGTTACAGACCTCCCTCCCTCTCATGGATATCCTCAGGACAATAGACTCAGGAAAATGCCTTGTCTTTTAGTCTCTGAGTCCTGAGAGCCTACACTCCCAGGCTTGGAATATTCCTGGGTCTCTGACAGGATCAGGTGTTGGACCACTTCCTTTCTGGGGTCTTCTGGGGAGTCATAAACAACCTGCCTCTCTTAAGAAGAAGGGCTCTTAACATTACTTTTATTTTCATGATGTCATTGGGATAATAGGAATAACTTCGGAGCAAGAATTAAAGGAGTTAATACATTACAAAGTACTTAGAATGGCCTGGCACATGGTCAATGCTATAGACATATTAGGAGATAGTACTATAATAACTATTGTCATTATTGTCATATTGTTTCCATGTATAATGTATCTCATACTGTCTGTGTTAAGTGGAATCAGAAGGTGGCTGCCTTGTCTAACCCAAATGAAGTAGAGGAGTTTTGTCCCCTAAAGCTTCTCATGCTTGTACTTTTCTGTAAGGCTAGCCTCTCTACTTTCTCTTCAGCTGAATGTTAGAGTCCCTGCTTTATACTGAACTAGAATCTGCCTTCCTGTGATACCTACTAACAGTATTCTGGGATGAGTCTTCTTTTCCTTTTGTCAATGCTTTTTAAATAAGCAAATATTGTTTGAGACCTCTCAGTGCCATCACTAGTGGGAAAGAGAGGAAAGAGGTGACACAGTTCAAGTCTTCAAGAATCCTGCATTCTCTTTGAAAAAATATCCAAATATCCATTTACTTTTGTCGGTTATTGTTAAGAAACAAAACAAACCAGATGATAAAACTCTTTTTTGCATCATTTGTCAAAATAGAGAAAGATTAATGAAGACTGAAAAGCCAGGAAGGAATTTATAGAGGAGGTGTGTTAAAGGATAAGCACTTATTTATACATCCTTTTCTTTGTTGATTATTTCATTTTTGAAATATTTAAATCTTTTTTGACAATTGACGATATGCCACATCTGTAAGTAGGAGTTCACCAAGTAGGCAAGATGGCAGGGGAAGCAAAAATTGTGTTAGGAAGTTGTGAGTAGTTCAATATGAATAAAGCATAGGATTCAAGGAGGGAGAAATGGATGATGATGGCATAACCTCAAGGATATCATCGGAAACCTTGTGGACCAAACTGAAATGTGAGGATAGGGAGTTGCTTGAAGAGATTTTAGCAAGAGAGTATTGTGAGATCAGATTTTTCTGGAAGTAGAAAGTAAGGCTAGGAATTGGGTAACAAGGGGAAAAGGAGAGTGGTAAGATACTGTAGGGATTATGAGCACAGGCTTTGGAGCTACACTGGCCCAGGTTTGATACAGGCTCTGCTGCTTACTAACTTTATGACCTCAGGGAATTTTTTTTACCTCTTTGGGCTTCAATTTTCTTATCTGTGTAAGGAGGATGTTAACAGCCCTTAGCTCATAAGTTTATTGAGAGGATTAAATGATAATACATATGAAACACTTAACACAATGCCTGAGACATAGTGAGAATTTAATAAGCAAAATAAGAGAAAAACCTGAAGTATGTTACAAATGAAAGAGACATTTTTCCTCCCTAGTTCCATCCCCTTTTGCCTTTATTCTTTGCATTAGTTAAAAACCCTGATTAATTTGGCCTACTGAGCCCTTCTCAAATAGATTTCTATTTGCATCGTTGTCAGAGTCTGGAAAATCTAACTTCTGAGCAGCATCTCGGCTTCCCTGAATGATTACCCCAGGGCCCATTGCCTCCACTCTGTCTGCTAATCAGGTTAGGCATCCTGACCCACCTTGGAAAGGAGCTGGAACAGCTGCAGG
The DNA here is from genome assembly GCA_963575035.1 of Avahi laniger. Lineage (NCBI taxonomy): Eukaryota > Metazoa > Chordata > Mammalia > Primates > Indriidae > Avahi > Avahi laniger. Next base: position 20,456 of record CAUYSK010000311.1, on the reverse strand, counting down.
CAGTAGATGAATTCTCCTGATAGCACATAATCAAATTCAGTGGAGATGGCAGCCTCTTAGAGTCAAGTTGCTGAACTTCGCTAGAAGAGGAGAAAACTAGGGTGACTGAATTGAAAGCATGGATCCTGATTGGATATACTGGTAAACGAAGAGTTGAAAACACTGGTCATAACCTGAGGGACCTTATGACTGTAGGAAACACCTGCATATGAAGACATGCTCACCAGGGCTATAAGAGACTGAGACTCAGACCTTTGAGTCAGAGCCTGAAGTGACTGTCACAGCCCATTGGCTGGAGACCTCAAGACCACTTTCACTGGCATTCTCTGCAAATACAAATCTGGAACCCTGAGACTTGCTAATTCCACCAGCCTCACATTGCTGCATCTTCAATCATGTCACAAATGTAGAACATCATACATTGTGGCCATACTCTTATCCCCACACTGGTCTGTTCTCTCTCTAATGTTGACTTTCCTCTGCTCCTTTCCCTCTCCAAACCTTTCCACTTTCTATTTTTTCCTTCGGAATTCAGTTCCATGATTAATAAATTCACTTGGATCCTCAGTTGTTTAGTCCACCGCTTCCTTTACCCCTTGTCTTGACCAATCTATGCTTAGTATATGATTCTTAGATATTTGCTAAATAAAACAACAGGCTAAGTCTTGACTCTCTTGGAGGACATTACTTCCCCCATTGCCCTCTCAGGACGTACTCGTTCACCTACATTCCACATATGGAACAGGAGGGGGCAAGTTTCCTCCTCACTCCTCATGTACCTTCTAAGGCATATTTCTCTACCTTATAACTGGTTTGTCCATAATTTCACTTTTATTGAAATCTATAATTTCAATATAAGAAGGTTTAGAGTAGCAATCTTGTTATAAGGAGGAGTGCTTATGGAATTTGTCTTAAAGCTATATTTGCATTATAAGAAGACTGTTGTTACTTATGTTTTTATTCACAATGGCTTTGGAAGTGGGAGGTAAGTGGACTCTATCGGTGGGCCCAAGTACACCCCTAAACAGCCTTTGATACTACACTGACTTTTGTGTGGAAAGCCCTGGTCCTTTGTTACTTATGCTTGGTGTCTATTATCCTGTCCTCCTCCTCAGTGCTTTAAGATTCTTACCCATATCATACCCCATGGCCCAACACTTTGGCCACTTTTTCCTGCTATAATAAAATATTAGAATATTTAATTAAATCTAATGTAATCAAATATATGTACAAGCATCAGTGCCATGAAACCTCTGTTCTTCCACAGGAATCCCATAGCCTCACCTATCACCCTGGCCACTTAGCCTCAGAAAGACACCAAGGTAGAAACAAGATTCTGCACTGAACACTAGCATGTTATAATTCTCTTGGATCTTTTCTTAAAAAACTGTCTCCAGACTATTCTACCTGAAGCAAACACTATTCTTGTTTTTCTCAGCCTCATCTCCTATACCTTCCTCCTCGCATTTTCCTCCATAAGCCCCTGTGCTTCTTTTCTTCTCAATTGAATGCCGAGCCACTACAGGTGAGACTTGCATCCTCCATCCACTGTTCCTGAACTCCCTATAAGCATCCTTGCCTTTAAGGATCTTCCAAACCTGTCTCAGTGGACAAGACTTGTGAAGCAGTTGATTAAAAGGCAAGAATTACTACAAAATGTGTGAGCTGAACTAATCTGGAATTTTCAATGTAGGATCATAGAAAAGGCACTGTTTGAAATGGGTGTTGTAGGATTAACAGGATTTGAAGAGATAGAAATGAGAGGCATTCTCTGCAGGGAAACAGTGTGAAGAGTTTGGATATCATAAAGCATGAGAGGGTGCAGTAACTCTGTAAAATGTAAAGAAGCTATGGGAACTGTGACTGGAACATTTTTGCTTTCCTCATGTTTGCATCTCAGTCTTACTTACTGAAGAATGAGCATGATTGCTTAGCAAAATTGCTCACACAGCATATTTTAAAGCAGTATTTCCTAAATTGCTTTTGTGGAAAATTAGTTGTTATAGGATGCTATGTCAAATAATAATAATAATAATTTAGAGAAATTTTGAATATTTTCCCTCTCTTGAATATTCACAAAACATATGAGTTTATTTTAAAAGCTCTGAATTAGTCTTATAATAAAAATACTTAACTTCCCTAGGAAAATAGGCATCCCTCATTTATATCTCTATGGTATCACACTCTTTATTTCTCCTCAAGGTATTTTTAGAGTCTGTAACTATATTTTTTATTTATTTTTAGTATTTTATTGACTGCTTCCACAGTAGAATATATACTCCATGAGGACAGAGATCTTGCCTGTCTCATTTATTATTTTATATCAAGACCTAGGCATATGATGTCTGGGCATATGATAGATGCTCAAAATAAGGATAAATAAATGAATAAAATATGTTAATTTTTGCTTAACTTTGCACTTTCTAAACAGTTGAGAAAGGATAGCACTGGATTTTGAACAAAGTGCTGCCAGATTCAAGCCTGTTTTTGAGTCTATGTGGTTTGTGTCATTGTTGCCCCACCCCTACTACCCAGGATTCTTGATGCTAACAGTTTTTCTCTTAGGCATTCATTCCTATTTATTACATTTTGAAGTTTGAATGACTATCTGATATGCTTAAATTTCTTTGTTTGTATCTTCCAGGCAAAGGCTGCCACCTAAAAATGTTTACTACTACCGTTGCCCAGACCATAGGAAGAATTATGTGATGTCCTTTGCCTTTTGTTTTGACCGAGAAGAAGATATTTACCAGTTTGCTTACTGCTACCCCTATACATACACGCGCTTCCAGCATTACCTTGACAGCCTGCAAAAGAGAAACCTGGATTACTTCTTTCGGGAGCAGCTGGGCCAGAGCGTGGTAAGACCTGTGCCAAATTTGGAATGCCCATTGAGAAACAGGAAACCTTAGGGTAGGGACTTAGCAATGGGTTTTTGTAGACTACAAATAATGAATATTGGTACTTTGCAGGTTATATAATCTGGAACTTGTAATAATTTAATAAATTTATATCAAATAATATACTATAAATAATTATATAATTAATAGTTATTTAATAATTCTTTAAAATATTGTTTTTATTGTGTGATTCATTGCTACTGTGGGTGGTAACAAGTCACAGAATTAAGATATGAGACAGCTGGTTGTCGTTCTGAATGAAGTTGATAAAGCTCTCTAAAAAAATACAAAAGTTCTGGTGAGTCCCCAAAACTCTGAGAGAAAAGAAGACTTCTACTGGGTGTTACAAAAAGGTGTGAAAGCATTTTATGACTGTGAGTCTCTGGAATGAAGAATAAATTTGTTTCTGAGTGAATCCAACTTGCCTGCAGTACAGGTCAGCAAGTAGTGTGCAGTTTGGCTGTAGTGACCAGTGAGTTCCATCTTTGCCATCCATCAGTTCCCAACCCTTCTTCCCTGCTCCAGGTTTAGTTCTGTCAGCCTGAAGATTTCAATCTTCCATTCCATATTATTTTCCTATTGCTGATGTGACAAATGATCACAAACTTGGTAGCATAAAACAACACAAATTTATTATTTTATAATTCTGGAGGTTAGAAGTCCAAAATGAATCTCACTGGACTAAAGTCATCAGCAGAACTGTGTTCCTTCTGGAGACTCTAAGGGAGAATTCATTACCCTGCCTTTTCTAGCTTCTGGGGTCTCCTTGCATTCTTTGATTTGTGGTTCCCCTCCATCATGAAAGCCATCAATAGATGGTTGAGTCTTATGCCGTATCCTTCTACACTCTCTTGCCTCCCTCCTTATAAGAATCTTTGTGATTATGTTGGGCCCCAGATTAATCTCCCCCAAATAACATCTGTAAAAGCCCTTTTGTAATGTCTGGTAACATATTCACAGATTCTGGACATTAGGACTTGAACATCTTGCCTCCCATCTCTGCCCAAACCAGAATCTGAAGTTGTTCTTCATATTGGATTCATAGATGTTGCTCTTAGTTGTCATCAATACTTTGGTTGCTAATACAGAATAAGCAGGTGATAATTTGGTTTATGTTTCACCCTTTAAGAAGTATAGATTGTGCCCCTAAAATAGACATATTGAACAAGCTCTATAGGTTCCAAGTGAAGATACTGGTGGAATTGGCAGAAGATACTATACTTGGGGTTCTGATATGTGTTGATAGATAAATGGACTCTGCCTAATGAATGTGAGTTCCACATAAAAGTGAATCCCAGTTCTAAATAATTCTGGGATACCGCAAAAAAGAAAGAAACAAAGAAGGCCTGTGTACAGCTCAGGTATGTGAGAACCAAACCTGGTCATGATGTTATTCTTATAGTCTGAGATTCTCTATGCACTAAGATTTTGCTAAATTTCTTTCCTCTACTCCAACCTTCTTCCCAACAGTGCTTCTGGTAGGTGCCATTTGTATCCAGTGCCTATATATTTTGAACTAAATATTGTGACACATGGTGTATCAGTCAGTAGGCTAGTAGGAAACAGATGGCAGCCTCAAATTAGGAAGATTTAATAAATGGGCTATTTACAAGGTGTGGGCAGTATGTAGGGAAACCACAAGATATAGTGAAGTTCCCAGGGGATAATAACAGCCCCCAGGGAAGGGTGTGAATGGAGGGATTGGTTACCAGAACCTAATAGTAGAGAGTTGGATAGTGGACCATCTTAAGGGAATGGTGACCTTCAGTTAAGGTATACAGTTAGCCTGGGATAACCCCTCAAAGAGGGAGCTGAGAAGTAAGAATACATAGACCTCATTCTCCTACTTTCTTTTAATCTTCTTCTGGGGTTTCTAGTAGCCAACTCAATGAGAAGCTAAAGGTCAAGGCAGCACATTGATGTAATCTGTACAAATCAGCCTCTCAAAGCAAAAAAAAAAAAATGTGGAGCAAGAGAATGTAAAGGAAAATAGAAAATATTATGTACAAATGGTCTAACCATTATATATTACCAGAGTCAATGAGATTATTTGAAGATGGGGCCATCAGAGAAATTATGAGATAAATATTTGCTACACATATGAATTGTGATATGACTTAAGAGAATAGGAAATTCATTCAATACTTATGACTTTTAAGGCACCTCTGAGGTCTGAGGTGTCGACTTCAGACCCCTTCTAGATTTATGCCAGATAGAATGTAGGTGCGCATTGCATGAATGACTGAATGAATGAAAGAATGAATTAAGATATATATCTGGAAGCAGCATGAAAAGCTGAGAACAGCAGAAAGCTGATAAGAAAACTATTTAATAATAAGATCAGATAAATTTCCAATAATAGATATTCAAAATAACAGATATCTAAAGTAACAGCTACTTACATGTCTTAGGTTTAAGTCTGTTATCCATCTTGAATTAATTTTTGTGAGTTGTGAGAGATAAGGTTCCTATTTCAGTCTTCTACATGTGGCTATCCAATTTTCCCAGCACCACTTATTGAATAGGGATTTTTTTCCCCAGTGTATATTGTTGTCTGCTTTGTCAAAGATCAGATGGCAAGTGCCCATCAATTCATGAGTGGATTAATAAAATGTGTTATAAGTATACCATGGAATACTATTCAGCCATAAAAAATGAATTAATACCTTTTCTAACAACCTGGATGGAACTGGAGACCATTCTCCTAAGTGAAGTATCGCAGGAATGGAAAAACACACACTACATGTACTTGCTATTAAATTGAAAGTAATCGATTAGCATTCATGTGAACATATGGAAGTAAAACTCAATGGAAATCAAGCAGATAGAAGGGGGTTGGAGGGGTTGGGTAAAATTATACCTACCAGGTACAATGCACACTATCTGGGTGATTAGCACACTTAAAACTTTGACTCAAACTGTAGACAAACAATTCATGTAACGAAAACATTCGTAGCCCTATAATATTCTGAAATAAAAATAAAATAATATAATAAATAAAATCACAGCAACTTAAACAAGACAGAGGTTTATTTATTTTACATGTAAAAGTCTAGATGTAGACAATCTATAAGTAATATTATAGCTCTACTCCTCGAAAGCCCCAGGGAGTCAGTTCTTTCAGCTATCTGTTCTGTCATCCTTGCCGTGTGGCCCTCAACCTCATGATTCAATATGGAATTACATCTGCACTCCAGGCAGCAGGATAAAGTAATGGTAGGGAAAGGATAAGAAGCATTTCTGTGGCACTGTCATTTAATAGAACTCATATCCATATTTAACTAAGGAAGGATAAGCAATGAATTTTTTTTCTAAGTGACCATGTTCAAGCTAAAAATTGGTAGTCCTATAGCTATGGAGGAGAATTGATGTTGGGGGACAGCCCGAAGTCTCTGCTACAGGAAGCCTAAATTCCACTTCTAGTTCTAACATGAAACCACTTGTAAAACTTTGAATGCTACATTTTGTTTTGGGAGACAATTTTTTTCACCTATAAAGTGAGAAAATTAGACTTGAATAGAAGTTTTCAAATTATTCTTTAAGGAATTCCTCAGAAAAATAATAATTTGAGACTCCTATCCTACTTGAGACCCATGAGAGTTACTGTGAGGATATATAACAAGGTTATATAAGTCTTGGTATACTTCCAGAAATGTATTCCATACCAGAGGAAAAAGACATGTCCAAATAGCTATTTTTTAAAGTTTGTAACTAAGTATATTTTGAGTTGTTTAAAGAGTTAATGATCAGAAAAACACCGTAGAGAAGCTGGTCTTTAAGCTAAGTCTTGAAAGATGGGTAGAATTACTGAATGCAGAGTTAGGAATAAGGTAGCCTAAAAAGTAGGAAAGGCTAGGGTCATTGCTTGGTGATAGTTGGTTGGAAGTCTGGTTTGACTGGAATAGGGAATTCATATCGGGGCTATTGGAAGATTAGGACAGACAGGAAGATCTAGGAAAAACTCTGGAAAGCCTCGATTGTTATATTGGCTATATCTTTTATTCATACTCAATGCACAGACACTGGATCCATTACTTTATGTAGATTATCCTATCTTTTTTCTTATAATAGCTTCGTGGAATAGGCAGAGCTGTTGTACCAGTTTAGGGGATAAATAATCTAAGGCTAAAAAGATAAATTACTTTACTAAGTCCACATGACTAGTTCATATCAGAGCCAAGATTTAAACATGATTTTGACTTCTACCACACATGTCCTGGCCCTGTGATGGACATAGTAATGCCCAAATAGATTTTTGAGAAAGGGATTCACCTTATCCAAAGCAGCATCTTTAGAAAGTAAATTTAATGAAAGTTCAGGGTATACCTATGTCAGCTGAACTAGATTAGGGAAGCTCTGTGAATTGGCTGAATCCTCTGTTCTGGGCTTTGTAGCAAATACTGGAGATTTTAAGGCTTTCTGGCATACTTTTGCAGACAGGACAATTCTCAGTTACCAGGATGTTTGATATGGCTTGTGTCTGAAGGCACCACTATAACTAGTTAATCCTTATTTCAATTTGGAGTGTGGATAATTACCAGTGGGAAGGCTAAACATGCCAACATCCAGATCTTAGGGAGAGCAGGAAGGAGGCAAATTTTCAAATTTTAGTGCTGGAACTATTAATCACCATGGTCATAGATGCTACTGGTACTAGCTATGTCATCCAAGATGACATTTTATTTTGTTGCTCAAAGTTTGAGCAGTTTTCAAGTCTTCCCTGGCTTTTACTTTCCCTTTCATGTTATGTTTCCTATGTGCATATGTGTAGTCTCAAGGTTGGTCAGAAATGTGTGGCTGACTTGGGCCTTCTCTGGTCTCCACTGAGCCTGCACCCAGTCCTGTTCAGGAATATGCTTGTCCCAACTATGCAACAGTCAGCCCTCCTCATTATCGTACTTCTGTGATGAGCATTTCCACGGATAATAGTGCTGGGTGTGGGCACTGCCCAGCTCTCCAAATCAAGTGAGTCCCTTTCGCCTTAGCAGAGAAGCTGCCACTCTTCACAAGATGCCCTTCCCTAACAGAACTCTGCATTCACCACACTGAGGGGAAGGTGGAGTAGCCCAGGCCAGAGCATCACAGATTTCCATCATTATTACCTGAAGTTCAGCAGTTTTTCGAACATAATAATTTTGAGATTGTTGTATACTTTTGGTCAATTTTCAAAGCATAGATATGGTTATTTGTGTCAATTTTTTGTGTCAATGAAAAGATTTACCAATCTTTTCATTCTGGCATAACCAGTAGTGGATTTTAATTGACAAACATTAATTTTTAAGTCATATAGCTCTTTTACTGTTAGGTACAATAAAACATGCAATTATTTTCATGTCATTGAACTAATTAGATGGCCACATAACTTGGTGTATGTGTGTGTATATACTGAAAGAATTAGGTGTAGAAAGCCATTCCTATACTTAGGATACTTGCCAAAAGGAAGTGTTTAATAAAGAAAATATCTGATAGTATATTTTAGGGAATCATCAGATAATCATTTATATGAAAATAATATTATGTAGCTTCTGCCACTGGTTAGCTCTGTGATCTTGAAAAAAGAACTTCCCCTCTATGATCCTCAGAAAGTCATATGAGACTATTTCAAACATCTCTTCCAGCTCCAACATAAATTATGGTTCAAAGGTTCATGGCATTCCAATTATATGATTCTGTCTGAATCACATATCAGCCTGTTGTAATGTTGCCTCTTAACCTAATTTTTATTTTATAATAATGGCTAGCAGTTATTGAGTGCTTAGCATGTGCCAGGCCCAACACTATGACTGTTATATATTATGTCACTTTATCCTCACAACACCTCTATTATATGGTTAGTACTATTACTGAATACATACCATGTGACTAGCATTTTCTAGACTGGGGATACAGCAATGAAAACAGGCAAAAGTCCATGCCCTCATGAGGCTTACAATTATGGTAAGAAGAGACAACAATATTGGAATAATTAAATAAGGAAATAAGATCAGTTTTGGGAGGAAAGTTTCACTTAGAAGGTAGCATTTAAGTTCTGAAATAGGTAAGTATTATCTTCTCCAATTTACATTTTTAAAAACTAAAATTTAATGAAATTAATTTGACTACATCATGCAACTGGAATTGGAAGCCAAAGAGTGGGCTCTAAACCAGCCCTGGATAGGAAAATATTCTATTCACATATATATCCATTTAGTGAATTCTTACAAAGCCATTCTTTAACACTACAAATATCTGGTGAGCATTTTCTGCCTGTCAGGCTCTACGTTGCTAGGGATAGAAAGATTAATACAAAGCATACCCTATCCTGAAAAACACACAATTTGGTGGACAATACAGATATAAAAACTAATAATAGTGATAAGAGACCTGATATAATAGAAGTAGCAGGCAGAGAAGGGACACAAGGGAGGGAATGAAGTCTTAAGGAATGAGGCATCTTGAATTCAGTATCAAACATGTGTAGAGGCTGAAATACTATGGTGTGTCCCGACCATGTTGCATGGTTCCGTGTTACAAGGGACACAGGATCAGCTTAAGAAGAGCAGGAGGGGTGGTGGCAGGAGAAGCAAGAGAGATAGGTAAAGATCAAGTCAGGAGGGCCTTAAATGCCAAGCTAAAGAATTTGGACCCTATCTTGAGGGAAGTGAGGACCCAGGCAGGAGGGAATATGATCATTGGGGCACTTAACCTTTATATCTCTAGGCTGCCCCTGTTGGTGGCAGCTGACACTCCTGACTAGAAGTCAAGTTAACTGCTGCCTGTCTGTCCAATTGGCTTTTCTTCCCACAGGTAGAGATATTTATTAGCCAAGAGCACCAGGAGGAACATTTTAACACTAAGACCTTGTGTATAGTAATGAGAACGTCATCAAAATACCTAGAAAAGCTGGCCTTTCTGATCACAACACTTCACAGCAATGTCTAAAGTTGGCAAAGACTACAGAGGTTTCATTCAAATTTAGCAAATATATTAGCCATCTCCTATGGACAAAGACTGAAACTGTAAAAACCAATATTTTCTTTTAACATTTCAGAAATTTGACTTTTCAGCCTCTGCTCACAGACCTTTGAGGCAGTTAGGGCCCCATCCCATTAACAAGAAAGTCCTACCATCCCCAAAAGAACTCCCTCCCTGTAACTTCCTCTCTTTGATTCTAGCTCCACCCTCTGAGCCCACCTTGCAAATACTTGCTCTCTTAGCTCCCGGATAGGCCTGCAAAGATATCAAGATAGTGACCACAGCCCCCTCAAGAATCTTTCCTTCTCCAAACTAACCCACCCCCTTCCCTTATCCCTGTATAATTCTATATTTCTTCATATTCTGTGGTTTCAGATGTCTTATCTTCTTTGTTGTTCTTCTTTGGACATGAGTAATTTTCTTCTTAAGATGCTGTAACTGAATATAAAACTTCATAAGGGATCTAAGCATCCCATGCAGAATGGAACTATTGCCTCTCTTGCTCATTGGATGCTAGATCTCTAGAAATGCAGCCAGAATTTACATTAGCTTCTTTTGGTCCCAGTCCCCCTTGTAGTAGATTTTTTTTGTTGCTATTCTTTAAATAAAGTTATTTTTATTTCTATGATATTCTCTTTTTAATAAACCTTATTTTAAAATAATTTTAGATTTATAGAAAAGTTGAAAAGATAATATAGAGAGTTCCCATATACCCTTCACTCCATTTCCCCTAATGTTAATACCTTACACAACCATGGAGGATTTGTTGAAAAGTAAGAAATTAACATTGCTTCATTTCTACTAACTAAAATAGAGGACTGTATTCAGATTTCACCAGTTTTTTTTCACTGATATCCTTTTTCTGCTCCAGGATTCAATCCAGGATACCATATTTGCTATGTTAGCTTATAGCAAATTTTAAAAGTGTCATTATGAGTCCTTATACTTACCCTGCTACATTTCAACTTGTTGGTTTTAGTCCTTTGTTCTAGCCTGTTGTAATAATTTTAATTCTTGAATTTTCTTATCTGCAGTATTAATGTGACTTCACTTAGAAATTTTAAAGTATGTACTTTTTAAGTATTAATTTAAATACAAGTGTTCAACAGGAAAATCTGAGACAATGAACAGAGACTCATGCATATTGCCAGAGACTTAACCATAAATTGACATTTTTACATCAATTTTATATCAATGCTTGGATTTGGTTATGCTGCTAATCCCTGTAGCATAAGTCACTTAAATGAATCAAGATTTCACCTGCCTCCAAATCGATTCAATTAAATCCAATGCAGTTCAGTTTTTTTAGTATCTCTTATGTACCATGTGCTGTCAGAGATTTATAAACAACATGTAGCTCCTGCTCCCATTTCTCCATCTTGTCAATAAGGATTACATATAAAAGGATCACATATAAAATTTTACCTAATGGCTAGTTCAATTCTGTGACAGGTGAACTAGAACCATATGACAAAGGAAAAATTTAGAAAAAGGAGTTCGTGTGCTGAAAGGTCATGTTCGGTGGGACTCTACGATGAGGGCCCCAGGTGGTAGAAATCCACACTGGGACTCCAACCCCTGCTTGTGAGATTGACTCAGCTCAGCAGGCCTTTAACTCCCAGACTAAGGATAGAGTGTGGATTCTAAGTGCCCTATTTGGAAAGATTTTCAGAATCTAAACCAAATTAAGAATCGAAAAAAAAAAAAAGAAGAAGAAGAAGAAAGGTAAGAGGAAGCTGAATCACGAAGCCAAAGTAAAGAGAATGGAGAACATGATATAATCAGAAAAAGACAGCGAGGGTGAGGAGGGAGAGGATCAGAGTGGACAAATATAAGGAGATCTAGCAGAATTTAAGGTATGAAGTCTGGCAGATTCTGCTACAGTCCTTGTGTGACTTGTGTGGAAAAGCCATGATATTGGAAAGTAACTGGAAGGAAACTGATGACCTTCTGGGCAGGAAAGTAAGGAACAGAAAAGCCAATTCTGCCTAAAAGAGGCAAAAGAAAGGCAGCACAGTTCTGACCAGCATGATAACTTCAAAATACGCTAGTCCCCTTCTATTCTCTCTGTTCTTTCTCCTTTCTTCTTTCTTACTCTTTGAAGTAAAACATCATGGAATTTCAGCTGGCCACATGACCAAGCAAATGAATGAAAAATAATTACATCTTTTTGGCTGAGTTTTAAATTGAGTAATTGTCGAAAGTTAGTAATCTCAATTATCAGCCCCTAATCCACCTCTCAGAAGAGTTCTGTGTACTCCCATCAGCACCAAACCGTGTCCTGATCAGACACTCTAAATTAAACAAGCTTAGTGGTTCTGGCTCCCTTCCAGCAGGCCACTTCACAAGTCACCATTCTCTTGGCATAATTTTTGCTATTCCTTCCAAAAAGAGTCCAGATTAATTGGAGGCAGATACGTCCTCTCAGCATCTGACTGAGGAGCTTCCAATTTGCCTGCTGATGCCAGTAACCCATCCATTCTAAACCTCAGCCTTGGGTGGAAAAGGGCCTGGGAACAAAGATGTCAGGAATTGTGACCCTGAGTTCTCTCTCTGCTAAAAAAAAAAAAAAAAAAAAAAAAAAAAAAAGGAGTCATATGTCTGATTTATCTAAAGCTGCAGAAGCCAACTCTAAAACTACCACACACCTGCTCCATTCCTGGGTTTCCTAGTTAAATGAATGCATCACCATCACTCCAATTGCCCAGCCAGAAACCTGTCCTATTTACCTTCTCCATTTTAGTCATTCATCACATACTACCACCAAGTATGATCAAGGCTACAACTCAATATCCTTAGAATCTGTCCCTTCCTTATCTCTGCTGCCATAGCTCTAGTTTGAACTATCAGCATGTCTCAGGAAATTCAACAGCTTCTTTAACTAAGGGGTACAAAATGTGAGGTGAATGGCTCTCCAGACTCTCTATTCTGCTCACACAGCTACCACCACAGCATTACGGTGACACTATAGTGGCTACAGGGGAAGTCCCTGCTTCCTCCTAATGATGTGTCCCCCTCACCTCTTCACTGGTCCTGTGGTTCCTGACCAAAGACAGAGTGACTTCTTCACTGAATACCACCTCTAGGTTCAGCTGGGTTGGCAGATTGCTACTTTGAGACCATTGTTTCCTCTCCCTTGTATAAAAAGGCATCATATAAAACAACATGTTTTGAGCTTTATGCCATCAGCCTATACAACCCCTTGCAACCCCTTATTGCTGTCTTCTGTTAACTTCTTGGAAACTTCCCTCAACTGTAGATAAGCTTGTACCATAATTATCTTTTCCACTCCACTGCTGCCACCATATTAAGTGATTTTCATGTTCATGGACATGACCCATTGAACGCCTTCTCAATAGTTTAAGATGAAACAGCAAGTTCTTAACATTAACTGTAAGATCCTAGATAATCCGGGTTCTGGCTGCTTTTTCAACCTATCTCATATCCATCTTCCCTTGCTGTCTATGCTCTATTCACACTGGCTTTCTGATAATTCTTTCTGTGAGTCATAGATTTTCTCTCTAACTTGTATATGCACTGGCCCATCCACCTGTAATGTTCTTTCTCTATGGCTCTTTGCCTAATTACTTTCTATTCTGCTTTCAGGATCCAATTTAAACATCCCTTCTTCATGTAATTATTCCTTGTTGTACTTTTCCCCAAACTAGTTCAAGAGCCTCTGTCACAGGCTCCTATAATATATTCTATTTTGCCTTTAAAACAGTTATCACTCTTCTGATTGTTTATTCAATATCTATCTTCCTCTGGAGATTTTTAAGCTCTTTGAGGACAAGGACCATGTCTATGTCTGTCTTATATAATGCTCTATCCAAGGGGCTAGAATGATGTCAGGAACACAGGCATTTATCAAAAGAATTGAATCTCTATCTCTAGTCTTTCTCCATCCAATCTAATCTCTACACCACTGCCAGAAAACCTCCTTCTCCCCCTCAACCCTTATGACTAATGATGTTGAGTATCTTTTTATGTGCTTATTGGCTATCTGTGTATCTTTTTTGGAGAAATGTCTATTTAGATCCTTTGCCCATTCTTAAATCAATTTATTTTGTCTTTTTATTATTGAATTGTAGGGATTCTTTGTATATTCAGGACCCAAGTCCCTTTTTAGATATGTAGTTTACAAATATTTTCTCCCATCCTATAGGCTTTTCACCTTCTGTTTGTATTTTTTAAATTTTATTTTATTTTTAATTGCCAAATAACATAGATTTGTGGGATACAATGTAATATTTAACACGTATACATTGTGAAATGATCAAATAAGGCTAATTAACACATCCATAACCTCACACAATTATCATTTCTTTGTGGTGAGAAAATTTAGAAACCACTCTTTTAGTAATTTTGAAATATATAATACATGATTATTTACTACAGTCACCATGGTGTGCAATAGATCAGCATAATTTATTTCTCCTTTCTAACTGAAACTTTGTACCCTTTGACTAACATTTCCCCTTTCCTTGTTCATACTCCACCCTCTCAGCCTCTGGTAACCACTCTTTTCACTTTTTGATGTTATTATTTATAGCATAAAAGCTTTTAATTTTGATGAAGTCTAATTTATCTGGGTTTTTCTTTCTTTTTTTTTATTATTGTTGGTCTGTTTTTGGTGTTATATTTTTTTAGTCAGTTTGAGCTGCTATAACAACCATAGACTGAGTGGCTTAAACAACAGAAATATATTTCACACAGTTCTGAAAGCTGAAAGTTCAAGATCAGGGTTCTGGCAGATCCAGTGTCTGCTGATGACCCACTTCCTGGTTTTCAAATGGCTGTCTTCTTGTTATATCCTCACATAGCAGAGAGAGAGAAAGAGAGAAAGCAAACTCTCTACTATCTTTTTATAAGGGCACTAATCCCATTCCTGAGGGCTCTACCTTCATGACCTAATTACCTCCCAAAGGCCCCACCTCTTAATAGCATCACATTGAGGATTAGGATTGCAATATATGAATTTTGGGAGGGCACATTCAATCCATAGTATGTATCTAAGAAACGATTGTCTAACACAAAGTCAGGCATAAGTCAGATTTACTCCTATGTTTTATTCTAAGAGTTTTATAGTTTGGGCTGTTACATTGATCCATTTTGAGTTAGTTTTAGTAGATGTTTCTAACTTAAACATGTCCCAGCACTGCTTGTTGAAAAGATTGTTTTTTCCCCCATTTTATAGTCTTGGCACCCTTGTCAAAAATCAATTGACCATAAATGTAAGAGTTTATTTCTGGACTTTCAATTACATTCCATTGATCAATATGTCTATACTTGTGCCAGTACAACAGTCTTCATTAATATATCTTTGTAGTAAGTTTTGAAATCATGAAATGTGAGCTCTCTGACTTTGTTCTTTTTCAAGATTGTTTTGGCTATACTAGGTCCTTTGCATTTCCATATGAATTTGGATCATCTTATTAATTTCTGCAAAAAAATCAGCTGAGATTTTTTGATAGTTATTGCATTGAATCTGTAGATCAATGTGGATAATATTGCCATATGAACAATATTAAGTCTTCTGATGAACCAATATATAATGTTTCCCCATTTATTTCAATCTTCTTTAATGTCTCTCAACACTGTTTTGTTTATTTCTGTATCCAGACTTACACTATTTCATTAAATTCATTTCTGTATATTTTATTCTATATATCTATATTCTATATTTCTAATTCTAATGAATTTTTCATTTTAGTTCCTATGCTTTTCATCTCCAGAATTTTCATTAGGTTCTTTTTTATAATTTCTATATCTTTATTTATATTATCTTATTTGATGAGACATTATCATCATGTCTTCCCTTACTTCTTTAAACATACTTTCCTTTAACTCTTTATTCACATGTATATAGCTGCTATAAAATCTTGTGTGCTAAGGCCAACATTTGGTCTAATTTCTATCATCTGCTTTTTTGTTGTCGTTCTGGTGTATGGGTCACAGTTTCCTGTTTCTTTGCGTGTCTTATAAGTTGTGTTGAATACTGAATATTTTTAGATAAAATATTGTAGTAATTATGTATATTGACTCCCTTCCTCCTCTAGGGCTTCTTGTTGCTCGGTTATTTATTTATTGATGGATGGACTAGTTAACTGAAGTCTGTTTCCCCCATAGTTTGTAACTTTGATGTTTCTCCTGAGAAAAAGCTGCCTTGGGCATACACAGAGTATCCCTGAGCACCTGGCTGTTCTGCCTCTATTGGTATCAGATACAGCTATTACTCAATACTAATTGCTGGCAGATTGCTCTATTTTTCCTGGGACAAAATTGGTCCACAGTCTGATCCAATTAAAATATATCCCCTTTTCAGGGGCAAGGTATTGCTGGTCTTTAAGGCTGTTCTGACTTACGGTGGATTCTTCTTAGCTATCTTTTCCCCCTAATTCTTTCTTCTAACCATATAGCTGGTCTATTGATTTTCTTACTGCTGTAAGCTTCCTGGCCCTACCAGCCCCCTCATAATTGCTTGCCATCAAAATCTCTGCTGTTTTTGACATTGCCCTTTGGCATGAACTTCCCCACAATCTGTTGAAAATAGATTTCATCTGTAGGTGAAAAGTATAGGAACTAAAATGAAAAATTCACTAGAGGGGTTCAACAGTAGATTTGAATTGGCAGAAGAAAAAATTGATGAATTTGAAGATAGATTGATAAAGATTATGCAATCTGAAGAACAGAGAGAAGAATGAAGAAAAATGACAGAACCTCAGAGAAATGTAGGACACCATTAAGTGCACCAACATACACATAATGGGAGTAGCAGAGAGAGGAGAGAGAAAAGGAATAGAAAAAACATTTGAAGAAATAATGACTAAAAACTTCCCAAATCTGATGAAAAATTTCGTTGCACATCTAACGAGTTCAACAAACTTGAAGTAGATTAAGTTCAGAGATCCACACCCAGGCATATGTAGTGTTGCAGAGTTATTTGTTCTTAGTGCCTAACTTTCTTCATGAACAGAATCTCTGCACTCGAACTGGAGTCAGAGAGGGTGGCCCACTTTTCGCAGAGTGTTACCTCTGCTCTGTGAGTCAAGCTCTGGTGAGGGTCAGTAGCCCAGGTCGTCTTGGCTTGACTGTCTTGGCCTGAAACCTCTGTCCTATGAGAGAGTGGGGATGAGGGCATCTGGGGTCCAGTACGCTTAGACCACCATGCATAGTAGAGAGCTTTCATCCTATGAATAAAGTCTGGATGGGGAAAGGAAGACTTGTACTCTTGGCAGCACCTACCCAGAATAGAGCTTCTCCAATATTGAGCAGGGGGTGGTCAGAGGTGCTGATGGCTTGCCTCTCCCAAGGTGAAATCATAGCTGTAGCCTGGGAATTAGGTGGAGAGGAAACACATCTTCTTGATGGCACACTCTTGGAGTAGAGTTTACATAACACTGAGTTGGAAGGTGGGAATTTGAGGAGGTCATGGCTTAAATGCCACAGACTCTCATTGTTGTTACCAAGATTTAGTGGATTCTTTTGAATACATGTGCCTCCATTTGTTGTATGCCCATAGGACAATTTCAAGAGACTTTAAATGGTTGTTTTTTAAAATAACTTTTTTCTATTTATTTTTTTAATTCAGGATATTATGGGGGTACAAATATTTTAGTTACATGAAATGCATTTGCCTCGCTCAGTCAAGCCGAAAATCAACTCAAAGACACAACACCTTCCACAATAGCATCAAAGAAATTTAAATATTTAGGAATATATTTAACGAAGGAAGTGAAAGATATTTATATCAAGAACTATGAAACACTGAGAAAAGAAATTGTAGACGATGTGCACAGATGGAAATCCCTACCATGCTCATGGATTGGTAGAATCAATATTGTTAAAAATAACTTTTAGTAGTTAAGAATTATAAAAAGAAATTTGAGCAGTTAAGTGGTTGTTTTGATGGGGAGAGAGTATGTTATGCTCCTTACACCACCATTCTGGAAGTTAATCTCTGCTGCAAGAAGACCCTTTTAAACATTTATTATTTCATTGTCTCTCTTGGCTTAGGTCCTCTGTTGGCCCTTCATTACAAATATATTAATAATAACACCCCAGCGATTTTATTAGAATGAAATAATTTGCCTTCTCCCCTTTACCTCCCTCTCTCCCAAAACCAATAGGTGTGCCAATGGTTGATATAGTGGAAAAAATTAAATGAATAAATTATTCATTAAACAAATATTCATTAATCACATATTGTGGGATAGGAAATACCAAGACCTAAGAATATAGATGTCAGGGCAACATATGTAACAGAAACATCTGTACCCCCATAATATGCTGAAATAAATTTAAAAAATTAAAAAAAAAAAAAAAAAAGAATATAGATGTGCTTAAGAATGTGGTCTTTATCTTTAGTATATCAAATTCAAATAGGGAAGAGAAATGTAAGAACAAACAAAAATATTCCACCATTTAAATTCATAATATAAATATTTGGGATATCTCGTGAACTGCTGAAATAAAGTCATTACATTTGGCTATGCATTCTGTGAAGACAGGGACCATTCCTAATTCAAGCACAGATGCTAGTTCTATAGTGGTACTCAGTGATCGTGTATTGATGAACTACATCAATAAATGAAAGAATTAGATGAAATTTGGCCCAGTTCAAATGCCCTTGCTCCAGAAATTATCCCTGATTCCCTTCATCTATAAGTAAACTCATCAACAATTTCTCTTCCTTTTTTTAGACTCCTAGTATTTCCTGCCCTATTTGATAACTCTGATGTGCATATCAAACTTCTTTTTCTAAACTGGTTGCTCCTGGAGCTTAGGAACTGTGCCTGATTTGCTTTTGAGTTCTCTTCTGGGCCTGACAGTGTGGCAGCTCAATAAATTTAATTTAATTTACATTATTTTCAGTGCTTTGAAAGAATTAACAAGACCTGAGATAACATACTCCCTCTCTTCTTCTGGGACAGTGGACTCTGACTGTACATGAAGAGAAAGGTGGGATGCTAAACTGTGTAAACCAGAGTTCAATTTTTATGCAGTCTACATCTTTTAAACCAGAGTTTTTCCAAGAATCATATATATATATATGTATATATATATATAATCTGCATCTCAAGTCAGATCTTTTTGGGGCAATGACAGTGTTCTAAAACTGATTTATGGTAGTTAGTGGCACACTTGGTAAATTTACTAAAAAATTTTTAAATTGTATACTTGAAATAGATGACATATCATATGTAAAACATGCTTCAATAAAATTGAAAAAAGCTCCCATGCTCTGAGCAAATGCCAAATGTAAACCTCTTTTAGCAAGATTTTATTAATCATTCTGGAGATTATGGAAATCAAAGTTGGATATGGAAATGATAAACCCAGAGACTCCAAGGCCCACTTATTAATTTTTTTATTTTTATTTCAGGATATTATGAGGGTACAAACATTTTGGTTACATTTTATGTCTTTGCCTCATCCAAGCGAGGATTAGAGGCATGCCCTTCTCCTCTACAATGCTCACTGCATCTATTTGTTGTGAGTTTACCCCTCACCTCCACCCCCTAATCCCTGGAGAATATTACTACCGTGTGAGGAACATAGTGTTGAACAATCAGTGCCAATTTGATGGCCAGTACATGTGGAGCCTATTTGTCCAATCATGTGATACCTCACTTTGGATAATGAGCTCAAGCTCTATCCAGGAAAATATAAGAGGTGCTAGATCACTGTCTTTTCTTATGATTGAGTAGTATTCCATTCTATACATACACCAAATTTTAATCATCTATTCATGAATTGATGGGCACTTGGGTTGTTTCCACATCCTTGCAATAGTGAATTGTGCTGCCATAAATATTCGGATGCAGATGTCTTTATTATAGAATGTCTTTTGCTCTTTTGGGTAGATGCCTAATAGTGCTATTGCTGGATCGAATGGTATTTCTATTTTTAGCTCTTTGAGGTATCTCCAAATTATTTTCCACATAGGTTACACAATTTGCAGTCCCACCAGCAGTGTAAGAGTGTTGCTGTCTCTCCATATCCTCGCCAGCATTTGCTGTTTGGGGATTTTTTGATAGAGGCCATTCTCATTGGAGTTAGGTGATCTCTCATTATGGTTTTGATTTGCATTTCTCTAATAATTAGAGATGTTGAGCATTTTTTTATATGTTTACTGGCCATTATTTTGTCTTCTTTTGAAAAGTTTCTATTCATTTGCTCATTTGTTGATGGGGTTGTTTGATTTTTTCTTGTTGATTTTTTTAAGTTCTAGATAGATTCTTGTTATCAGCCCTTTATCAGATATGTAGAGAGAAAATATTTTCTCCCATTCTGTAGGCTGTCTATTCGCTCTTATGATAGTTTCCTTGGCTGTGCAAAAACTTTTTAATTTGATTAGATCCCATTTATTTATTTTTGTTGCTGCTGTGATTGCTTTGGGGATCTTCTTCAAAAATTCTTTGCCTAGGCCAATGTCTGAAAGGGTCTTCCCAACATCTTCTTCTAGAATTCTTAAGGTTTCACGCCTTAGGTTTAAGTCTGTTATCCATCTTGAACTGATTTTTGTGAGAGGTGAGAGCTGGGGATCCAGTTTCATTTTTCTGCATGTAGCTATCCAGTTTTCTCAGCACCATTTATTGA
>CAUYSK010000309.1:0-50427 GCA_963575035.1 Avahi laniger | reverse complement strand
TCTCTACTAAAATTAGAAATAAATTAATTGGACAACTAAAAATATATATAGAAAAAAAAAATTAGCCGGGTATGGTGGCGCATGTCTGTAGTCCAAGCTACTCGGGAGGCTGAGGCAGGAGGATCGCTTGAGCCCAGGAGTCTGAGGTTGCTGTGAGCTAGGGTGACGCCATGGCACTCACTCTAGCCAGGGCAACACAGTGAGACTCTGTCTCAAAAAAAAAAAAAAAAATCAAAAACGAGTGTCTCATAAGTTTGTATGTACATTTTTTTAAAGTTTGAGTAACCTCATCTTGATTTTCATATTTCTTAAATAAGATGGTTTTCAATTCCACCACGTAATAATCAGTGCCTTTCAGAGAACAGGTTTGAAATTCCTATTATTAGTTCGTAAGCCTGAAGTTGTCTTCTGAAATAGAAGTCATAATGTTTTGATCACCCATCAAAAGATATGAAGGTAGCAGTTAAGAATTTTCTCAAATATGCATGCTAGTGAGGGAAACCTCAGAGATTTGGCTACAATTGAAGACCACAAACTGTTTCAGGAAACTTTTTATATTTCTTCTTTATTGTCAACAGGTAGTTGTAGTTTTCCTTTGATTAGCAAAGCATTCCCTGACAAAGAGCCGTATTATCACTGAGTGGTAAAACAACTACCATTATTCTATACACATGGAAATGTTCTCTGCTGTTGACTCATTGCAAATTAACTCAATGGTGCTGAAATTAATCACCCATACTCTTTATCTCTATTTAGAAAAATAGGAACTCCTTGGTGTTTTGTCACTGGTACTTGGAGGAGCCCAACATGACTTTTGCATCATTTATAGTTCTCTGTAATTGCCTTAATAGGTTTAATTAGCATACTGGATTTTGTTTTCCAAGAGCTTGCATATTTTTAATGGGTTTGCTCTCTTGTTAAATGACCTAAATGACTTTCCATGAAGACCAAATCCCAATAGAGGTAGACTGCATATCAATAAAAAGACTACTAACCACAAAATGTTTTTTCCCCATGATTGTAAGTTGAAATATTTAGTGGTGAGTTTTTCAGCAATTATGAGCAAATGAGATACATTAATAGTGAAATTTCGAATGTCCTAAGAACACAGTTTTCCATGATTTTATATTTAAATATTTAGGAGTGTTGGCACGGATGCCGAGAGATAGGAACACTTACACACTGTTGGTGGGACTGCAAAGTAGTACAACCTCTATGGAACGTAGCATGGAGATACTTCAGAAAACTAAAAGTAGAACTACCGTTTGATCCAGCATCCCACTACTAGTTATCTACCCAAAGGAAAAAAGACATCTACAAAAAAGACATCTGCACTTGAATGTTTATAGCAGCACAATTCATAATTTCAAAAATGTGGAAACAACCCAAGTGGCCATCAATCCATGAGTGGATCAATAAAATGTGGTATATGTATATCATGGAGTACTACTCAGCCACAAAAAAAAATGGTGGACTAATACCTCTCATATTATCCTGGATGGAGCTGGAGCCCATTCTTCTAAGTAAAGCATCACAAGAACGGAAAAACAAACACCACATGTACTCACCATTAAATTGGTACTAATCAAGCAACACATATGTGCACACATGGAAGTAACATTCATTGGAGATTGGGCAGGTGGGAAGGAGAAGGAGGAGATGGGTAAATTTATACCTAATGGGTGCAGTAAGCACTGTCTAGGGAATGGGCATACTTGTAGCTCTGACTTGGGCAGTCCAACGTCTATTTATGTAACCAGAGTGTTTGTACCCCTGTAATATTCTGGAATTTTTTAAAAACTGACAATAATTTTAAATAAATATTTAGGAGTGAATTTTCAACAATATAAGTAAATGTGTTGTGTTAAAAATAAAGATAGAATGTCTAATGTTGGTTCAAAAGATATCTTCCAAATCACTACAGTCAAAATTTGAAATAATAATAACATCGTATACCTGAAAAGCACTTCAAAGTGCTTTTATAAGCATTATTCTTACTAATACAACCTAAGCATTTCAATAAATGATGGAATATAGATGCTCTAAAGATTCTTATTTAGAGATAAATATTCTCTTGATGTTCCTTTTTTATGAATATTTTTACAATTCTTTAAAATTTAAGTTGAACATTAAGATTGGTAGAAATTCTGATAATTTATTTAAAGGAAATTATTTTATTTCATATGTTGTTATACAAGAATAACACTCGAAATATCATGGAAGATAATCTGCTGGTATAGAAATCATACCATCTAAAGACAATACAATGTATGAGTACTTTGTTTAAAGAGAGAAAAAATCAAAAGCTGCTTTCTATAAAGCAGATATTTTGCGAAATGGGAAAATAGAGGGAGAGAACCATTAAGTGTTCACATGTTAAGTACTCAACACACTAACAGATGTTTTTGGAGTGTCCATTAGATCCCAGACATTGCTCTAGGTCCTGCAGGCACATTAGTGAACAAAAAATAATCTTTGATAGAATAGAACTTAAATTCTAGTAGAAGAGACAGGAATAAACAAACGAATAAATATAAAATGTGCAGTCGTCCTAAATTTATGAAGAAAAGCAGGATCCAGGGCTGCAGAGTGAAGGAGGCACACTTCTAGAGAGGTCAGTTAGGAAAGACACAAGACAGTAAGAGTCGAAAGAAGACTTGACTGAAGTAAAGCGACAGACATGTGACTAGCTGGTGTAAATACATGCATTCTAGCACAAGGAAACTCATGCAAAGGCCCTGAGGCAGTAGGGTGCTTGGCATATTCAAAAACAGAACCGAAGTATGTGTAGCTGAACACAGTAAGAATTCCTTGTTTTAGTAAACTTCCATAACAATGACTTATATTTCCGCATACTTGTTTAAAATGCTTACTGCCCAACTCAATATCTGGACCACACTTGTGAAAGGAAAAAAATGAAAATGCTACTGAGATTTATAAAACAAAAACAAAGGAACTGGGTTGTTTTTTCATGTCTTGAAAAATTATTTAGTTACATTTCTCTGTCAAATAAAGATCTAAGATACATTTAATTTTTAAATAGAAAAATGTTTAAAAATCCACTCACTACTTGTGGAAAATGAGAACGTTGATCTCAGAATCTGATAAAACTAGACTTTAATTCTTAAACTCCCTTAGTCATTATCAATAAAGATGCTCTCTCTTGAGGTATGTGTTTTATAATAATCAAATAAAAAGTACTCAGTTACTTATTTTTACCACTAGGATTTCCATAATCCTGGATTTTATGAGATTAAAACAAGCCACTATGTTTTTCGCTTTTTAAAATTATATTAATTTACATAAGTGTTTCTATCTTTATGATTATTTATACAAATTTATTCTGACACAGAGTATAGATAGATGATGGAAAGATAGATAAATGGATAAAGTTAAAGTATGTATGCATTAATTTTATGAACACATTAAATGGGAATGACAATTACTTATGCAAAACCAACATAATTAAGGTGTTCTTATGTTATTTGTTCTGGAAATTAGTCCTTTATGAAATTTTCTCATCATATAACTAATCTAAACAATATTTAGCAGTAAAGAGAGAAATAAAAACAAAAAAGAAATCTACTACTTGCAGACACTGCGTTAAATCCTGGTTCTGCCACTTGCTAGCTGTGTGACGTCAGCAAATCACCCAACTTTGCTAAGCCTTAACATACTCTTCTGTAAAACTAAGATAATAATTCATCATTATTTCTATACATACACGATCAAAATCCTAGACACAGTACCAGGCATCAATTAAGGTGCTCAAAAATTGGCATCTACTTAACTATTAGTAGTGGATGGTTTGTTTTTTTAATCATCATCTTTACTATTACTAATCAATTGTAAATCTCAATTTTTTGATGGCAGTACACAGCTTATTCCCCAGATAAGACTGTAATCCTGACCTGCCAGGATGCACTGGTTACTTTAGAGTGGCACTTGCTCAACCTTGCATTAGTAACTTACCTTACGGCAGATGGCAGTTTGTGATAACGTTCCTCCTGGGAGCTATGATGCGTTACTATGTCATTGCTTGATGTTTAAGGCCAGACTAGCACAGAAGAATAAAGTGACTGACATCTGCAGAATTACAATTCCAGTGAAGGAAAATAATGGAGAAGGTTGTTCTCACAACATTTAGGGATAAGAATTCTTCTAAAACGTAAAAATAATTTAATAACTCATGCCCTTCCTCCCAGCAAATAATAGCTGTATACTTTTATGACCTACCTTTTGAGAAAATCACATTAACAAAATACTTCCATAAATTGCATAACATTTCTTAAAGAATATTTTCTAATCACAACAGTTTTAAAAACAATAGATACATGCACAAGATACAGGATACTTATGGTCATTTAGTATAATATATATTAAAGGTGGCATCTCAAATCCATGGGAGAAAGATGGACTACCTGAAAAAAGGTCTTGAGTCAATGTGGATAACTGTCTAGAACAAAATGAAATTGGTTCAATACTTCACACAGGATAAATTTCCAGATAGTCATAAGTAAGCAGCTAATATATTTAGTGGAACACTCTGCTTCCTGAGAAGTCCCTGAGGCCATTGACATGTGGTCAAGACATAGCACATTCTTCATAAAATCACCACCACTCCATTCAAAGTCAAAAACATAAAGCCATACCTGCGACTTCTATCCCCCCACTCACAACCCTGCAATTTGCACTCTGAGGCCTAAAGTACTTGCAGACGTACTTCATTATGTCTTTATCCCTATTTATGGACATCACCACACTCTTGTAACATCTACATTCTCTTCACAATAAGAATGCCCACATCCTTTTCTGTCCCCTTCTCCCAAGCCATTCACTGTACCCTCTGAAATTTATGAGTCCCTTAGGAGCAAAATCCTATTTACTTTACCTTCTTCCCCAACTGAAACTTGGCTCTCCCCTATGGACCCTGCTTTTCCTGCAGCTCCGCAAGTGGTGGCTCTTTTTTTTTGATCCATACCCCTACGGTCACTGGGCCCATAAGTGACATAAATGTCATCTTGGTCTTCATTGCTACTTTCAGACCATACCTCTTCCCCCAGAAAAAGTCCAGCTTTGAATCTGTCGTCATCAGAGGATATCACCAAATACTCCCTGTGACATGCTGACATACCATGTGCTCTGTATTATTTCCCCTAATTTGTTCACAGTTTTAGCCCCCGACTCACTGTCTCTCTCTCCTTGTTCCACGGCGATTCAGTAGACATGCCGTGTTAGTTTGCTAGGGCTGCCATAACAAAATGCCAGGCACTGGGTGGCTTATCAAATGGAAACTTATTTTCTCAGAGTTCTGGAGGCTAGAAGTCCAAGATCAAGGCGGCTTCAGACTCGGTTTCCTCTGAGGCCTCTCTCCTTGGCTTGCAGGTGGCCATCGTTTCGCCGCCTCTTTCGCACGATCTTCTCTCTTCGCGCACGCAGCCCCGGTGTCTCTTTCTATATGTCCCAATCTCCTTTTCTTACAAGGACACCGGTCAGATTGTATTGGGGATCACTGTAATGTCCTCATTTTAACTTTATTACCTCTCTGAAGTCTCTGTATCCAAATACAGTCACATTCTGAGAGCCTCAGCATATGAATTTTGGGGAGACAACTCGGTTCATAATACAGACAGTTGATCCATCCTGTACGCCATCTTCTCTTTTCCTTGACTTCATCCCTTTTAATAATCCTGTCATTAAAGGTGTGTCCTTTAAAAATACATGTCATATTATGTTTTTCACCCTGTCTCAGCCACTCACCCTCAAGATCACTGTATAGGCTTGTCATAACTGCAGCCCTTCTATGATCTCAATTTATTGATTCCACTCTCTGCCCATCCCTCTTTGCAGTTAACTCCTGCCAATGTCGCAGTCTCCGTAATTCCTCAAGCCCGCTAACATGGATCCTACCATCTTTTCCCTGCCCTTTGATGTCCTTGCTCCCCTCCTTGCCAAGCAAAAATTACTCGGTTGCCTTACCCCCTCTCTCACTTCATTGAACTAATTTAGAAAAAGGCCCAATCCTGGTTAAATCCAGCTCTCACCATTCTGTACCTTCATCCTCACAGCTGAACATAGCTGAGGTAAAACACGCTGCCTGCTCTCACTTTACATCCATGGCCACGAGCCACAAGAGGGCCCCCGATGCTACCAGCATACTTTACGGCCCAGTGCATTCAGTTTCCCGTACTCCAAGGTGACCGTAACTCCTTAGTCTCTCTCCTCATCCCCAACACCTCCTCCCTCACCCTCACTCTTAAAGATCTTGACATGACATTTATTTGCTATATACTGAATGTTTGTGTCTCCTCAAAATTCATGTGTTAAAGCCTAATCCCCAATGTCATGATATCAGGAGGCAGGACCCTTGGAAGGTGATTCGGACACGAAGGTGGAGCCCTCATAATGGGATTAGTGCCATTATAAAGAAGATCACTTTCCCCTTCCGCCATGTGAGGACACAACAAGAAAATGGTTGTTTATGAACTAGGAAGTGAACCCTCACCGGACAACAAATCCACCAGCACCTTGATCTTGAACTTCTCCAGACCTATGAGAAATAAATGTTGCTTATAAGCCACACAGTCTATGGTGATTTGTTATTTCAGCCCAAAAAGACTAAGACATCACCTCACGAATAACTGAAGCATTTCAAAGATCCTGGCGCAGTGACATGGATGCACCCACGCACATCTGCTCCGACAGAGTCTGCTTTCCTCCCCGTTGGCAGAGATTAACCATCCGTCTTCATAACCTAAAGGCAGTCCCTACTTGTGTACCAGGTCCCATCCCTCTCACATAATCAAGAGCATCACTTGGCACCCTCTGCCATTCTTTCCTTCATCATCAAATTCTTCTCTTTTGTATCATCTCCATTAGCATACACATAGGCTATTATTTCTCCTAACTCAAAACAATAATTATTTTTTTTAAGAAACTTTTCTCTTAACCCTATTTTTCCCACCAGATACCATCTCAGTTTTTCCCTCCCATACAACAAAGTTCCATGAAAGAGTTGTCTAAACTGACTGTCATTAATTTCTTTCTTCCTGTGTCTTTTAAACTTGCTCATATCAGCTTTTAACTCACACCACTTCACCAAAACTGCTCTTAATGAGGTAAATAATTAATCACTAAATAATTCTACATTCTAAATCCTATGGTCAATTCTCAGTCCTCATTTTCCTTGATGTGTACTACTTCCAGCAGCATCTAACACACTATCTTCACTGAGTTTCAAGGACATCACACATTCTTGTTTTCCTCCAACCTTAATCATCACACCTTGTCAGCTTATTTTGCTCTCTTCTTCTCAAAATCTTAACAATGAAATGCCCCAGATTACAGTCCTTGGTCTTTTTCTCTCTATACTCATTCGCTTAGCAACCTCATCCAATCCCATGGTGCCTACTTGACATCACTACACAGAGCCCTATTAAAAATCTAAAATAAAACAAGTCCATTTTGAACCTCTGATTTCTCCCTAAATTTCTCCACCTATAGCACTTGCATTTTGGTTAATGGTAACTCCAATTTTCCCATTGCTCAGGAAATCTTTCAATTCATCCTTGCATCCTCTTGCATTCTTTTCCCCTATCTGATCGTTAAGAAATTCTCTTGGTAAGTTCTACAGAGTATATTGGTGTGACCACATCTCACCATTTCTACCACTTCTGCCCTGTTCTCAGCCCTCCTCACATCTTGCCAGGAATTTTGCAATAGCATTCTTCTGATCTTCTCATTTCTACTCTTGCTGTCCTAGAATCTATTCTCAACACAGCTGCCAATGTGATCCTTTTAAAATATGTCATATTTGTATTTCCTGTATTGAAAATTCAACAGTGATCCCTCGTTTCACTCAAAGCAAATGCTAAAGTCTTTACAAGGGTCTATAAAGCTTTATATGATCTGATCCCTGTTTCCTCTTTGGATTCATTTACAACTATTCCCCTCCTCATTCATTACATTCCAGTCCTACTGCCTTCTTGCTCTTTCTCAGGTATGTTCTTGATTTGGGGTCTCTGCCTGGGACTTTTTACTTCCAAAGATTTGCATGAACGTCATTCACTTTCTTCATGGTTTTTCTCAGATATCACCTTCTCAATGAGGCCTACACTCATCACCTTATTTAAAATTGCAATTTATACTCTCCACTTGATATTCCAGTTCCCCTTAATCTGCTTTTTCTATCTTAATTTTAATAGCACTTATCACTTTCTAAATATGCTATATAATTTACTTATTTCATTTATTTTTATCTATTTCTCTTCACTGGAATATATGTCTATCTCCCTCCAGTAGAACATAAGCTCAAGAAAAGCAAAGATATTTGTCTGTCTTGATCACTGATACATTCCAAGCACTTAAAATTGTTTAGAGTACAGATGCTCCTCAACTTACCATGGAATTATGTCCCAGCAAACTCATACTAAGTTGAAAATATCAATCTTGTAAGTCAAAAATGCATCTAATACACCTAACTTACTGAACATCATAGCTTAGCCTAGCCTACCTTAAACATGCCCAGAACACTTACCTCAGCCTGCAGCTGGGCAAAATCATCTGGCACCACATTACTCTGTAAAGTATCGGTTGTTTACTCTCATGATCACATGGCTGACTGGAAGCTGTGGCTCTTTGCTGTTGCCCAGGATTGCCAGAGAGAGAGTATCATACCCCACATTGCTAGCCCAAGGAAAGATCAAACTTCACTATTCAAAGTACAGTTTCTACTAAATGTATATCACTTTCACAGCATTGTAAAATCAAAAAATTGTAAGTTGAACCATGTTAAGTAGGGGACCATCTATATATAGGACAGATATTTAATAAACATTTGTTCAATGGATGATGAATCAAACAAAAATCCAAATGTTAATAAAATGCAATTATAAAATGCTAGAATAAAATTTTGCATATTGTGGAGAGGGCTATAAAAAAGGCCTTTGTCATATCTCAAAATCCTAAATTCATAAAAAAGATAAATCTGAGTGCATTATAATAGTTAAAAAATTAAAACTTTTGCACAGCCAAATACCATAAGCAAAGACAAATCTCAAATTACAAAAAAAATTGGCTCTTATATCAAAGATGAAGACTAATTCTTGTAATTTATAAATAACTCCCAGAAATTGATAAGAAGAAAATCTAAACACCCAATAGGAAAATAGGCAAAGGCTATGAACATAAAGTTCACATAAAAAGAAATAATGATGGCTTTTAACATAAAAAGATGCCCAACTTCTTTCATAATAAGAGAAATACAAATTAAAACTGCCTTGGGACTCTATTTACCTGTCAGAATGACAAAATCCAAAAGCTTGAAAAAACTCTCTACAGGTAAACTTGACAATAACACTCTTACACATTGCTGATGAGAATACAAACTGGTACAACTCCTGTTCAAGGCAATTTACCAATATCTGACAAAATCATAAATGCATACATATTTTGACCTAGTAATATGAATTCTGGGAACTTACCTTATACAAATCTATTTGGCACATGTGACATGAAGCCTGTAGAGGTTATTTGTTATAACATTGCATATTCTATTAAAATACTAGAAACAAACAAGTGTACATCAATAAGACATTGGTTAAATAAATCATAATACAGTAACTCCATCAAATGAAATACTACTCAACTATATAAAAGCATTCAGCTCTCTCTACTTTGATATGGCAGGAGCTCCAAGAAACAGTATTAACTGAAAATTTCAAGGTAAAGAACAAGAGTATCCTATGTTTAGAAAGAAAGAAATAATAATATGTATTTGTACTTGTTTATCTGTTGTCTTAGTCCATATGGTCTGCTACAACAAAATGTCATAAACTGGGTGGTTTATAAACAAAAGAATTTATTTCTCACAGTTCTGGAGGCTAGGAAGTCCACGATCAAGGCATGAGCAGATTCAGTGTCTGGTGAGGGCCCACTTTCTGGTTCATAGACGGCATCTTCTCAATGTGTCCTCACATGGTGGAAGAAGGAGTCTGTCTCAAGTCTCTTTTATAAGGGCACTAATAATCACCCCTCATAAAGCCCCCACTTCCTAATACCATCACTTTGAGGCTCAGGATTCTACATATAAATTTGGGGGTGATACAAACATTCAGACCATAGTATATGTATATAAACAGATACTGGAAGGATACAGAGAAAATAAATTAAAGTAGTTACCTGCAGGCTTGGAAAATAGGAACTGAGAAAAGGACAGGAAAAGATGGGATTGAGACTTTTCATGTGTGTTATTTTGCATTTTTATGTTAATTTTTGAACTATGGAAAGATATCACCTGTCCTAAAAATAAAGCTATAAAAAATAGTTGCAGAAAAATAGCTCATAAGAAAATTACATCAATACTATCTTATTGAAATACAACTTGCTTCATTATATAAATGCCTTGATTGAACAGTTTACATATTCTAAATATAAAGCCAGAGAAAATGAAGGTCTCCATTTTGATTCCAGGAATACTGTGGTAAAGGAGGAATGGGAACTGGTAAAGAATTCATCATTGTTATTTATTAGAAAGTGTAGGCCTGCAAATATGTCTGGAACCAAAACAAAACAAAGCAAGAAGCAGCATTAGCATCAAAAATAACCACTGACAGTGAGCAGTGCCACTTGCAGAATAAATAAACAGGTGTCTAGCCACTTAAATGATAATTTCCACATAATAGGAGCACATAGATACATAAAAGAGAAGTCTTCCCACTGAGACTGAGAGAAATTGGACCACAAAGCTGTAAAACAGCACTGTTGTTGAAATAACAATCAAGATAGTGGGTGTTGAAAACAGAAAGAAAACACAGAAACAGTGAGGAAACCCTCCTTACATCTAGCATCAGTCAATTCTTTTCTATATACAGTTCAAGGCCAACTGTTGAAAAGAAAACTGCACCCCAATTTTCAATTCTTTGAGTCTCAAAGTGATAATAGGAGCCAAGCGTAGTGGTTCACAACTATAATCCCAGCACTCTGGGACGCTGAGCTGGGAGAAATCACTTGAGCTCAGGAGTTGGAGACCAGCCTGAGCAACATAGTGAGACTCCATCCCTACAAAAAAAAAAAAAAACAAAACTAAAAAACGAGTGGGGCATGGTAGCATGCACCTATAGTCCCAGCTACTCAGGAGGCTGAGGCAAGAGGATCACTTGAGCCCAGAGTTTGAAGTTGCTGTGAGCTATGATGATGCCATTGCACTCTAGTCCAGGAGACAGAGAAAGACCCTATCTCAAAAAAGAAAAATGGTGATAGGGACAGGTAGGTTTCTCCCGCTATGGCTCCTAACAAGGGTCTTCACCAAAGTCTGAGAGATCACAGGAGTGCATCCAAATGAACTAAAAATATAATTGAAGAAGAATGTAAGAATGAATGGGAGTATTTTACCTAAAGAAGAGACAGATCAGAGAAAGAGTAACTTTCTGTAGAATCAGCATCAACAAGAACAAAATAGTATTTGATTATCAACCAATTTAGATCTTGTGAATTAGGGAATAAAAACAAAACAAAAACCCTGTCTTCAAGAGGCTTAGGAGATAGGACATACACATTAAAATAAAGATTGTGAACTGGTTGCTTATGGGTGAATCCAGCATAGAAATGTGTCATACTAAAGAATGATTTGTCAATATTAAAATTATTAAGAAATTTCATATAAAAATCTTGATTTTCAGCTTTTCTTCAAAAACCAGGACACAGAGTATTGCTGACTGTTTCAAGGAGTAGAGTTCAGGTACCGTGGGGTGTATTTAACAGAGGAAGTCTGAGAGGATCTCGTGGGGGCTGGGGCCCACAAAGCTCAGAGCAAGACGGAGCACAGTATTGAGGGGTAAATTCGTCTACTTGGGTTGCCACAACAAAATACCATACACCATGTGGCTTAAACCTGTAGTCCCGAATCCTGGGCCACATCCCAGTACCAGCCTGTGGCCTGTTAGGAACCGGACCACACATCACCCTGAGCCCCGCGCCACTGGCCATGGAAAAATTGTCTTCCATGAAACTTAGGAACCAGGCCTCACAGCAGGAGGTGGGCGGCAACGAGTGAGCAAAGCTCCGTCTGCATTTGCAGCCGCTCCCCGTCCCCGGCATCACCGTCTCACCTCCACCACCCCACCCCCTGCCTCGTGGGAAAAATTCTCTTCCATGAAACTGGCCCCTGGTGCCAGATAGGTTGGGGACAGCTGCCTCAAACAACGGTAATTTATTTTCTCACAGTGCTGGAGACCAGAAGTCCAAGATCAGGGGCCAGCAGAGTCGGCTTCCGGTGAGGGTGCTCTTGTTGGCCTGCAGACTGCCACCTTCTCACTCTGTCCTCACATGGTTTAGACAGAGTGATCACTCTCTCTGCCTTTTCTTATGAGGCCTCTAATCCCAACATGGGGGCCCACTTTCTTGACTTACTCTAACTATAATCACTTCCCAAAGGACCCAACTCCCAATACCGTCACACTGGGGGGTCAGCGCTTCAACACATGAATCTGCCGGGACACACTCATCCAGCCCATAGCAGGGGCTGAGGTCCACCAGCTCCTTGCCGGACAATACATGTGCATATTAATGAAAGCCTTCTTGGAAGAGACATGATTTTCAATTATCTTATAGCACTGTTTCATATTTTAAATTCAGTATACTTAGCAATCTTTCTCTACTCCAAACTTCTCCCTTTACAAATATTACCCTCCAAAAAATATTATCAATATTGTCTTGTACCCCTTGCTGCTCCTATTCATCCCTTCTAGAAAAGATAATGTATATTCCACTCCATACCAGTTATATACATAAAGCCATGAGATCAATTTCACAAACTACATAAGAGAATTGGTCTTTTTAATTTATATATATCTTTCATACAAAATAATATTTTTAGTGAGGACAGATTTAGAATCTGGTCAATGATAAAATTAGTTAATTAAGTAATTTAGTGATGCTACAAAGAGTCAAATGAGGTCACAAGTTTTACTTTAAAATTAATTACCTGTGCATATTCTTTAACAATAAGAAAGCAATTTCCTTATTTTGCCAAAACAGCTGTTTTAAAACATGCTGCTAAAAATCTGCTTTTGCCCATAAAAGTCACTATATTTACATCTCTATTATTCTCCATTCCAGCTCCTTCTTTTTTTTTATTGAAAACAGGTGGCTTGCATTGCATAATTAGTAAAATACTAAAATAGATCATCAAAATGCAGCTTTGTTAAGCTCCTAAAAGAATTCATACCAGCATGCAGTCCAATCCATACTGGTGACAGGGCTGTTAAAATCAGCTCCAAACAGAACAGGGGCTCTCTCTTAGCACTCCACGCCCAACATTCCATTTACAGGTCCTCACTGTCGGAATCCCTTAAACATATATAAGAAAAAAAATGTGCTTGTCTTTGATAACAATGTTAGCCCCAAAGAGACTTCGAAACCTGCTCAACCAATCTACAGATTTCAACCACTTTTAGCCAGAGCTCTACCACTCACTAGCTTTTGGCCATTTAAGCTCTCTGAAATTCAGTTCCCTACTCTGCTATTGTGGTACAATGATGATGCTTGCTACCTGGAATTATTATGTGTTATGTTGTTAGCACAGTGTCCTACAGAAAGGAGGCCCTTAGATGCAGGCACAAGAGCCAAGTGAATACATGAATTTACTTTCTCTATTTCCTGAAACCATACCATATTAGAGATATGTTGTTTTGTTTTGCTTTGCTTAATTTTTTTTATTTTTGTTTTCTGTTTTTTAATTCACAAAGCCACAAAGACAAAGAGAAGAGTAGAGAAGAGAGACAGAAGTTTGGAGGCCAGAAAGTAAATGACTGATAGGAGGCCCAGGAAGGCAAAACGCAAAGCAGGTAATGGGGAATGCAAGAAGCAACCTTATCTATTTGCAGCGTATAACTGCTCTCCTCTGGAAGTGTACGTGAAAATAAGGCCAAAATAATAAGATTGGTGAGAAGTCTTTTTAAGAACCAGTTATCTCACCATTATATTGTCTGATGAGCTGGGTGACTTTCTCTCCAGTGAGCGTTTACTCCCTGGATGCTGAGACCTCTGCCTTCTTACTCCACGCACTTAAAAGAGACTGAAAGCCAAGCCTGTGTAACTCTTCTGGTAAGGGATTGGAAGAGCTTTCTTAGAAGAATCTGACCTGTATGTTGAAAAATAGGGATCCAAACAAACAAAAATGAAAAGGCTTCTCAAAAGAAACATAAACTATGCAGGGAGAAGAACTTTCCAAATATTACCATCGAGGCCCTTGGAAATATACTAAGAGATACTGCATCCATGAAAGTGAGAAAAAGAATACTGTGTGAATGAAGAGAGCAAAGAAGAGCTTCCTGGTCTCCACTCCTGCCAGTGATCTAGTACGGGGGGTCAGTTAGTCCCTGTATGATCTCCAAAATCAGCAAAGGCCGCATCTGAGTATCTTCCAACTCTGACTCCCTGCTTTCACGTCCTTTCTTCATATTCATCCTTCCTGACTCCCTGTTTTGATTTGGATGCCCCTTATGTGTACCCAATATATCCAGTGCATATGTCTTTCGTAGCACAAATACAAAATGCCATAAAGTTTTGGGTTTAATTATCCATCTCCCATACAGAGTGTAAAGTTTCTCCGGGACAGGGACTGGGTATCACCGCACATGGCCTGGTGTCTGGCATGTCAGTAGGTGCTCAACAAATGTTTGTTTAATGAATAAATTGAATGGGTAAGTGAAATGCTGTCACCACCAGTTTGGTGAGTCACCAGGACTGATAATCCCAAAAGCCCTTTATCAGCTCTTCTGAACCCTCTTGCTGAACTCAGCTATGCCACTGCCCAGAGGGCACAAAAACAGAAAAATTGGGGGGATAGAGAAAGAAGGGAAGGATAAGATCCTCCCTTCAGTAAAAAAATGCCAATTTGAACAAGTAATATCTAATTATAGACAATAAAAATAAGTCTGTGGAGTACTTTTGGAATTCTGCTTCCAATTGCAAAGGCAAATTCTACTACTACAGTGGAACTCTAAATTTCCTTTTGTATATTTAAAATTTTTAAAGTGGTCATACTTGAAGTTATTTTCTTCTTTTTGATGCTATATTTTCTGATGTTTCTACAGTGCACAGGCATTATTAATACTTGGATAATAAATATTAATTTTATGTGTATAAAAATGTGTAAAATAATATAAATTCAAATCAATGCTGAAATATACTTTATTTTTTTTAAATCCATACCTCTTTATGAAATGTAATTTGAATCAACAATGGGTTATCAACTTTGTTCATGCATCATAATCACCAATGGAGCTTGCTGAAAAACACAATTGTCCTGTTCCTCCCAGATCTGTAGAATAAAAATCTATGGGAGAGTGACCCAGGCATGCACATTTCTAACAAGCTACACAGATGATTCTGATGTCCAGGCAAGTCTGATAGTCATCACTTACAGAATACATGAAGACTCGTTACATATCCATCATCTTAACTCAAGAACCAGGACTCCACCCACTAATTTCATTCAGTGACTTCATTCACAACTGACAGGTGGGAAAGTAATCATTAGTTGGGTAAGAGGAGGGGTGGAAGAATACATAAAGAGTCAAATTTCTTAGGGTGACTACTGAACACAGTTTAATCCAGATCCAAAGGATCTATTAAAAGAAGACAATGGGTAAAATAGGACTTATCAGGCTTACTTCGAGTTTATCTTACTTTTCTGTATTTTTAACAGCTAAGGAGTAATTTCTTAGAGGATTACCCCCATTAAAACCCACTCTCTTATCCTTTTGCAGCAATTCTTTCCAAAGCATATAAAAGCTTAGTTCAGTTCTTAAAAGCCAGTTAATCAAATAGGCATTCAAGTTCACTTGCCTGGTGTTCTCTCCTAAGAGTTGACACTGAAATAAGGACTTAGAGCATATGCATTTGAGTTATTAACCTTGCTTTGTAACCATTTATCTTCCTTTTTTCCTGGACTCAAGTGTTAAAATTTTGTTAGCCTGCCACTTTATTTTTATTCACCATATTGCATTTGAATAGCATCCCTATTATATTAATGTAATGGATCATCTCTGCAATTGAGCATGAATACTATCACTTTGTGCTCTTCTAGAGTTATTAATTTCAGTGTATTCATTGTATTTTTGAATGTAGCTGCACAGTAAATAATGCAACACAAAGAGGCTTTAACCTATTCCCAAAGCTTACAACAAGGATATAAAGCCAGCGGTGTATTAACTTAAAAAATAGATTAATCTTATCTTATAAAAAGAAGATAAAAGATAGTTCTGTCAGTAAGGACAACCACGCTTGAGTCTGTAAACCATACTTGAGAATACAAAAAGAAGCCTGGAAGCCTGTGTTAAATTTTCTTTCTGTCCTTGGAAAAAAGTCTTCAACTCAATGGACATTTAAAAAAAATAAAAGCAAACAAAAAACAGAGTGAGTCATCCTGATATTTCCTCATATTGGCTATGCTGATAAAACATAAACTCAACAATGAAAACAATAATTATAATGTGATTTAACGGAACTTTACAGGAGATTTTATATGCATGAAACTGAAAATTGATTGAATTCCTAAGTGTAGCTATTATGCTATACAGTATTATCTTAAGGATACAGATTAAAAAACTAAGTAGAAAATATAGAAGTGTTCATCAGAAGACGAACATGAGTGTTCCACAAACCAGCAATAAAATTCAGTGCAAATTAACTATCTGCAGAGCCCTGTAGAAAAGCTATTTGAATAACACAAAAATCATCCTCAAGTTTTTGAAAAAGGCACTCAGCATCATAGTAAACCATAGACAAACCTGGATTAAAGTACTGCCAAACGGATCATGAGCTCTTTGTTTTGTGAGCCCTTAGGGTGAACCAGGCTGCTTCCTCCTCTCTTTCCTAAAGCCTGGCACAGCGCTAGGTGTGTAGAATGAGCTTAACAATTTTAAAGAACCAAACCAGCTAAGATTCTTAAATACGGTCTACTACAGCATAACTAGCAATCCCCACACTACAGCTCTTCCAAGTAAAACACATGCAGAGATTAGAAAAAAAGCATAATGTCTAAAGCGTTTTTCCCTTTGGTGCATAGAAATAGAGTAGCTGGAGGACAGAGACGGAAGAAATGAGAAGCTCAGTTACCTTGTCTGCTCAGCCGTTTATGCGAATAGCATAGTGTACACCACAGTGACTTTATAGGAAGCGAAGAACTGAATATCATACAGCAACGAAAATGAAGGAACTACTGTTGTATGCAACCACATGCTTTAATTTCACCACATGGAAGAATCTAGACGAAAGACAAGTCACTTAACCTTTTTTGCCTGTTTTCTGGTTTTCAGAATGAGACCAATAATAATACCTACCAGATATAGGTTTTGTGAAAATTGAGTTGTCTCTTGTGCATAGAAAGAATAAAATAAATAACATTATCAAAATTATTAATATTATGATTACATGTACAGTGTTCCACTAGACACTGTGGAGAGATTCGATCCTGCCTGTAAGGAGTTTATAACCCGGTAGAAAAGATAAATAAGAGATGGACATAGCTTCTATGTGCCTTGGTTTCCCCATTTGTGAAAATAGGGACAATAATACCTACTTCATGGTTTTGAGAATTAGAAATTATTTCCTAAAATTGTAAACTCCATGAAAACAGGAATTTTTGCTTTTTTTGTTTACTCTCTATGCTTTTGGAGCCTACAGAGTATCAAGTGCTCAGTAAATATTTGTCGAATGAATAAATGAATGCATGAATGAAGAAAGCATGTAAGACATTGAAGAAATGCCTACCACATGAAAAACACACAAATTTTAGCTACCATTAGGTACTTAACATATAATATGGTAATAAAACTAAGTTATTTATATAAAGTAGAAAATATTAAAAGTTAAAAGAACTGTACAGCAAAAAACACCCAAAAAACACTATGAAAGGCCGGGCGCGGTGGCTCACGCCTGTAATCCTAGCACTCTGGGAGGCCGAGGTGGGTGGATTGTTTGAGCTCAGGAGTTCAAGACCAGCCTGAGCAAGAGCAAGACCCCGTCTCTACTAAAATTGGAAAGAAATTAATGGGACAACTAAAAATATATAGAAAAAATTAGCTGGGCACGGTGGCACATGCCTGTAGTCCCAGCTACTCGGGAGGCTGAGGCAGGAGGATCTCTTGAGCCCAGGAGTTTGAGGTTGCTGTGAGCTAGGCTGATGCCATGGCACTCTAGCCCGGGCAACAGAGTGAGACTCTGTCTCAAAAAAAAAAAAAAAAAAAAAAAGAAACCACTATGAAATTCCTGGCAGAAATGATTATTTCCATCTAAGAGGAACTGTGCAACAACAGAAACATGGTTAAATAAATTATGGCAGATTCATAAATTTAAATAAAATAAAGTGATGAAAGTAAAAAACATACTGCTACACATGTCACTTGAATGAATCTCACAACCATAACAGTAAGCAAAAGAAATTAGACATAAGGGAGCACATACTGTATGATTCCATGTATATGAAATTTAAACCAGGTCACTGAATCTTTTATGGTATTATTGGGATACTCACCTTTGGGAAAAAGGAAAAATATGAAATTGGAGGGATACAGGAAAGACTTTAGGTCTGATAATGTTTTATGTCTCAACCTGGGTGGTGGTTCTACAATGACAACTCATTCTTTGTATATATTTGTATCAATCAGATTTGTTTTTGCTGTAATAACAAATAACCCCAGTATCTCAATGCTCTCAACAACATAAGTTTTTCGTTTCTTGCTTTTATTACATGAGAGCTGCAGTCTACTATATTCTCCTGGGTTCACCTGGGTTCAGCTCAGCTTTGCTTTGTTCCAGGAACCTTCTCTTCTGGAAGCCAGGCTAGAAAAGTAGCTACTATTTGGGGCGTGCTTTTCACATGGTAAGATTCTGAAACTCAAAGGTGACAGAAGCAAACTGTGCAGCTAGCTGCATTAAAATTTTCTGCTCAGATGTGGTGCACAGCTTGTTCAAAACTTTGTTTTTGATCTGTTTGCTCCAGTCATCTCCACATGCCATAAACCACACCCATATCCCTCTGAGACACAGACTTATTTGCAGATATTTTGAGTTTATCAAGCTTGGGTGGGAACATATCCTTGGTCTCCTTATGCTGAGTCATTTTCTCCAACTGAAAATACGATTTTGCAGATCTAATTGAGGTCCCAAAG
Organism: Avahi laniger; assembly: GCA_963575035.1. Lineage (NCBI taxonomy): Eukaryota > Metazoa > Chordata > Mammalia > Primates > Indriidae > Avahi > Avahi laniger. The sequence goes on along the minus strand of CAUYSK010000309.1, from coordinate 31,252 downwards.
TTGTTGATTTTGAGTTACTCAAAAGGGAGATTATCCTCAGCTGGGGGTGGGGATTGGGAAGGAGGTGCTGATTTGGACCAGGGCCCTTCCTGACATCAGAAAGCTTCTGCTGCTGGCCTTGAAGAAGTAACCTGCTGAGTTGTGAGAAAGTGTGAGAGAGGGGACACGTGGCAAAGACCTGCCAGCAGCCTCTGGGAACTGAGAGTAGCCCCCATCTGACAATCGGGAAGAAGATGGGAGCCTCAGCCCTACTGCTGCAGAGGACGGATTCTTCCAACAGTCACATGAGCTTGGAAGGGAACCCCAAACTCCCGAGAGGAAGGCCACCGGGTCAGCACCTTGATTGTGCCTTATAGAGGACATACCAGAATGCACATGCCAAGCCTGGACTCCTGACCCATAGACACTGTGAGATTTTATTGAAAAAAAAAAAAAGGTGTATTTTTTGAAGCTGCTAAATGTGTAGTAATTTGTTAGACACCAGTAGAAAAATGTAATAGGCCCTCCAGTCCATAAACTCCACATGGCCTCACACTGGCTCTTGTACTCTCCTTGTACCGTCTGGGCAGTGGTTCTCAAGCTTCAGTGTGTATCAGAACCACCTGAATGGCCTGTTAAAGTGAAGACGGCAGAGCCCCATCCCCAGAGATTCTAATTCATTAGATCTAGAGTTGGGTCCAAAATTTTATAATTCTAACAATTTCCCAGGTGATGCTGATGCCGTTGGTCTAGAACCACACTTCAGAACCGCTGGACTTCCATGACTGTAATGACCTCTATGCACTTTAAATGCCTTAGCAGCGAACTTCTAAGAGAACATATTTATCTCGTTGAAGCAAATAGTTGGCTTTCTTTCATATTAAGGCTTTTCTCAAAAGAAAAAAGAGAGAGAGAATTCTCATTAAATGATATTCATTAGGCTTAATACGTGATTTTCGTTAAGCTATCTGATTCTCATTACACCTGGGGCAGGTTAGCAAGTGCTTATTTCCATGAATGCACTGATACATTACTTTTCCCCACATTATAATTTACATTTTGGTTTTTCTATGCTATTTTTATTATGGTCGCCTGAGTTATAGTAGAAATTGTTAAAATGCCATGTTCTATATTCTAAGAGGTCTCAATAAATATAAACTGAGTTGATAATCATGGATAAAGTACATAATATCCCTATTGTCACTACCTAAACAACTCAATATAACACTTTTTAAAAGAATTAGATCCACTCATAATATCATCATCAGGGAGCTATGAATTTGCTATTCATCTGTTTTACTATTGGATTTAATAGCTGGGCCAATACACTATATTCAAGAGAATAACATATACCTAGGCTTTTTATGTTTGATGTTACAATTTGTTTAAATACAAAAATCACCACTTTTTGTCTTTATTTTCTATAAAAGATTTTTTTTGATAAAAGTGCCTCTTTCTATGCTTGCAGCTTCCAAGTAACTGCAGAACAGCAAGAACTACATCATTTGATGAATATTCATATCAAAGAGATATTTATAACATTTTCCATGTCATTGCTCCTTTACCCTTCCTCAACACACACTGTGAGAAGTACAATGAATTCTTGAAATCCTGAAGGCACTGTCTTCAGTCCTTATACTAGGCTTTAAACACATTTTTAAACAACAGACCTTCAAATTAAAGAGGAAAAGAAATTAGAAATAAGTATTTATAGGAGGAAATCACATCAGCACATCCAAGATAAAATAATACAGGAAAGAGAGTTGAGATTTAAAAGTGGTATAATAATTTGTTAGTAAGAAACTGTAAGAAATAATAGATAACATTGCATTAACACAAAACTATAAGCTCCTCAGGGATAAGGATGTTTGTCCTTTTGTTTACTATATTCCTTGTTTCTAGAATAAAATTTAGTGTAGAAAAGTCCAGAATGTTTATTGAATAAATGAATGGTTGAAATGAATATATGAAATGAATAAATGAATATGTGTGATACAGAAAATCAATTATGATTTTCCCATTCAAACTCAGGATCAACAATCTGTACTATGGAAATGGTTCAAATTCTAGCGCAATGTGTAAATTGAAAAATATAAAGTCTTGGTGTTCCAGTGACCACAGTCTGGCATGGAAAATCCAGATATATAAATCACTCTGATACAATGAGATAAATTAAAAAAAAATAGCTATTTGTAAGTATAAAAGGACCACAGACTGGTTGAAAAAGCTACAAAGAAATAACTTTTGAGCATTATCTAAGAACATGAGTGAGAGGACAAAAGAGCACAAGCACCCAAAGCAAAGGAGCAGAAATGTCAAAGTTCACAGTGTTTTTGAAGAAAAGTAAACTGTGGATTTTGAACTTTTTAACCATAACCTGAAGTAAGAAATATACATACAGTATACTTGACCAAAACAAGTTTTATGAAACAATACCTACCTTTATTCATTTGACATATTTAAGATTTTCTGATCTATTTCATCTTTTTTAGTACTGGTCAAGATGCACTGAATTGATTTCAAGATCATTTGTTTGAAAAACACTGGATTTGAGCATTGGATAGATGTGGCAAGCAGACCACTGAGACGGAAACACAGCAAATGCTCCGCCCGCACAGCTCCAGCTCTTCTCCCACCCAGGTGTTGTGCTGCTGAGCTGCAGCGCTTAAGGCAGCACTGTGATCCAGGCCCTCCTCCTACCTGAACAACTCAGTGTTGTAGAAAAGGTCAGTAAAGAACTCCCTCTCTATAATGAGCCAAAGTGTAGAAAGGAAAGCACTATAAGCCTTTTCTTCTTTACCCTGGGTATAATATTTGGGGTTTACCATTATTCTATGTAGAAGGGTTAAGAGCATTTAAAAATGAAACTTCTAATTTCTGGGAGCATTCTATATTTGATCTATACCTGGATTTATCTCAGAGTTTGCCAGAGTCACATTGTCACACTGAAAGAAAAAAGCAAAACTCTCTCTGCCTCTTCTTCCATGTATAACAACTTGTTCATCCAGAATAGTCTTGTTTCAAGAGTGTCTATTGAGCACTTTCTATGTGCCAGGTTCTATTCTAGTGCTAGGGACTACAACAGTGGAGAAACAAAAGTCCAAGTCTCCTAGAGTTTATATTGCATAGAAAACAAATTAATTAAGTACATACAGAGAATAATAAAAGCTAGGAAGGAAATAATGTCTTGGGTTGGAGAATATCATTTAAAGTAGCCAGAGAAGGCCTTTCTCAGGAGGTAACATCTAAGTTGAAATCTGAAACATGAGAAGAAGCCATTTAAGTGAAGTGCTAAGGGGAAAAACAATTTTCCAGGGACTGGAAGAGCATAAGTGAAGACATGACACAGGAAAGAAATGTAACATTGGAAGGTCAGTATTTATTTACTTATTTATTTATTAGAGATAGGGTCTTGTCTTATCTCCCAGGTTGGAGTGCAGTGACACAATCATAATTGACTACAGCCTCAAACTCCTGCGCTCATGTGATCCTCTTGCTGCAGGATGTTGGGTATCTGGGCCTACAGGCATGTGCCACCAAGCCCAGCTTATTTTTCTTATCCTTTTTTCAGAGTTGCCAAGGCTGGTCTCAAACTCCTTGCTTCATGTGATCCTCCCACCTCAGCCTCCAAAGTCACTGGGATTACAGGCATGAGCCACTGGGCTCCACTGAAGGCCTGTATATCTTGACCCCAATGAGGAGTCAGGAAAAACGGTATGAGATTAGATGGGAAGTTACTGAAGTTATTGGATTGTTTCAGTAACTAGAATGGGAAATTACTAGAGAATGATACGCTTTAATTTGGGTTCTTGAAAATCAAAAGCTTATTTTTTCAGCTGTGTGGAGGAGGGATTACACAGGGGTGAGCTTAGAAGCTGGAGATCCCTTAGGAAGCTGATTTCCAGGCAAGTAAAGATGAAAGATTAAACTAGGGTTTTGACAATGAAAATGGAGAAAAGCAGATGAATTCAAGATATATGTTGGACGTAGAACCAGTAAAACCTCTATTCAGAATTTTCTTAAAAGACACCACAAGGAAGCAAATTGAAAATTGGGTGAAGTGAATGCATTTGAAATGAAGAGATGACATTTTGAAGAAAGAAAAAATGGGAGATGTATAACTAATATACTACATGACAGCCTAAAAGTAATGTATTAAAGTGGGCGCATTTACAACTCTAATTCCATGCCCTACTCTGGGCCTCAAATTTCTTAAAACCAGGTATTGAACCAAGGCACAAAGAGAGAAGAACTGCCTTAGGGATTTTTAGCTGTAAGTGGTTGAGCCTTGGACAATGAAAAAACATAATTTAAACAATGAAAATAATGAAGCAAGATTTAACTAAGATTATTCTAGTGAGAAACAGTGGTTCCCACCCTAGCTGCACATTAGCATTCCCTGGAGAGCTTTTAAAAACTAGATGCCCAGGTTCCACTGGAGTGATTCTGATTTAATTGGTCTGAGGTAGACCCAGGCATAGCTATTTTTTAAAAGCTCCTTAGAGGATTCTAATGAGCAGCCAGGACTGAGAGTCTTGAGTTAGAAATACAGTACAGCTGAGGATGCCACCGCAATAAACCTATTCCATTAATGAAAGATTAATAGAATGGGGTGAAGGAAATTTTCTCCCAGATAAGGAATGCAGGCCCATTGGTTAAATGGACATAGTTCAAGACCACAAGAAAATAAAAGTCAATTTTCTTCTATGTGATCTTTCTTCCAAGCTAGGAGAAAATGCTATTCTCATCTTACTTGTGAAGAATACAGACACTCATATAGACATCACACATTTTTTAAAATACATTTTATTTCCATTATGAACAACAAAAAGGGAAAAGATTAACAGCTGATGGTTGACTGTAAGAAAAATAGAAGAGACAGAGGAGAGTATCAATCTTGCCCAGACAAGGAGACACATAGGAAAAAATGAGTTGTAGTGGAAAAGTGATCAAAAGGGATGAAGGATTCTTTTACTTCTCATAGAAAAAAATTGGTTACTACAATATACCTAGCAATAAGTTTGATTGTATCACACCACTGTTGCTTTTTAATGGCTCTTTATTCTACGCTCTTCCAGGACTTAACTTTTTAAAGAGCCACAGAAGTATCAAAGCAGGACCTAGTACCAGGTAACTATTCTCCTGAAATGGACAGGAGAAACACCAAAAACATAGTTCTTCCCTGACTACAATGAAGATTCCTTGTTGTTGGTGAGTGAATGGGCAATTAAAGGCCAGGGAAGTTCTATTATTTGCCCTAAATCATTCAATTAATTAATGGTCACATTAGCCAGGCCTGATGGCTCACACTGTTAAATCCCAGAACTTTGTGAGGTCTAGACGGGAAGAACGCTTGAGACCAGGAGTTTGAGGCTGCTGTGAGCTATGACCGCACCAATACACTCCAACCTGGGCAACAAAGCCAGACCCTGTCTCAAAAAAAAAAAAATTTCACATTGCAATCAGAACCAAGGTTTCGTATTGTTAGGTTATTATTTTGTTCCATTTACACCTTCTTTCTACCCTAACTCCACTAAAAACAGAAAACAGAAATGCGTAGTGCAATTTCTAAGTCGCCACGCATGGAGAGCTTTAACTGTTGCACATCCAGGTAAGGCCGCCATGATAACTCGGTGGCATAAAACCGGTGAGTTCAGCAGACAAGACAAAAGTGGATTTTGAGCCTTAAGTGGGCCTGTCTACTTCAGGAAGGGAGTGAAAGCAAAAGAGATCTGAGGAGATTAGGGAATGTGGGGGCGAGTAAAGAATTGCAAATTCAGGCAAGGGGGCGGAGGGAAAAGGGATGCCAGGGCAGCAAAGGAGCAGGATGGAAGTTGGGTATGGCTGGGAGACCTTCAAGCTACCGCGCAGGAAGTGAGGCACGCGAGCGCGCACTACAAGTCCCAGAAGCCCCGGTTTCCTGGAGCCCGCGCCGTGCCGCGCAACGCCCGCCGGGAGTCGGCCGCCGCGGCCAAGATGTCGCAGCCCAAGAAAAGAAAGGTTGAGTCGCGGGGCGGCGGCGAAGGAGGGGAGGGAAGTGAGGAGGAAGATGGCGGGGAGCGGGAGGCGGCCCTGCAGCGACCCAGGAGGACTAAGCGGGAGCGGGACCAACTGTACTACGAGTGCTACTCGGACGTTTCGGTCCACGAGGAGATGATCGCGGACCGGGTCCGCACCGATGCCTACCGCCTAGGCATCCTGCGGAACTGGGCAGCACTGCGGGGCAAGACGGTGCTGGACGTGGGCGCGGGCACTGGCATTCTAAGCATCTTCTGTGCCCAGGCCGGGGCCCGGCGCGTGTACGCGGTGGAGGCCAGCGCCATCTGGCAACAGGCCCGGGAGGTGGTGCGGCTCAACGGGCTGGAAGACCGGGTGCACGTCCTGCCCGGGCCCGTGGAGACAGTGGAGTTGCCGGAGCAGGTGGATGCCATCGTGAGCGAGTGGATGGGCTACGGACTCCTGCACGAGTCCATGCTGAGCTCCGTGCTCCACGCGCGGACCAAGTGGCTGAAGGAGGGCGGTCTTCTCCTGCCAGCTTCCGCCGAGCTCTTCGTAGCCCCCATCAGCGACCAGATGCTGGAGTGGCGCCTGGGCTTCTGGAGCCAGGTGAAGCAGCACTACGGTGTGGACATGAGCTGCCTGGAGAGCTTCGCTACGCGCTGCCTCATGGGCCACTCGGAGATCGTGGTTCAGGGCCTGTCCGGTGAGGATGTGCTGGCCCGGCCGCAGCGCTTTGCTCAGCTCGAGCTGGCCCGCGCGGGCTTGGAGCAGGAGCTGGTGGCTGGCGTGGGCGGGCGCTTCCGCTGCAGCTGCTATGGCTCGGCGCCCATGCACGGCTTTGCCATCTGGTTCCAGGTGACCTTCCCTGGAGGGGACTCAGAGAAACCCCTGGTGCTGTCCACCTCACCTTTTCATCCGGCCACCCACTGGAAGCAGGCGCTCCTCTACCTGAACGAGCCGGTGCAAGTGGAGCAAGACACGGACGTTTCAGGCGAGATCACGCTGCTGCCCTCCCGGGACAACCCCCGTCGCCTGCGCGTGCTGCTGCGTTACAAAGTGGGGGACCAGGAGGAAGAGACCAAAGACTTTGCCATGGAAGACTGAGTTTTGCCTTTTCTCCAGCTCCCTCCCAAGGCAGCCTGACCTGCGTGGGAGAGGGTAGGGAGGTCGGAGGAGAAAGGGAGATGCCACATGCAAGTAGGGGGCGATATCGCCGTCTCCCTTTTCCCTCACGGCTGGGGAGGGAGAGTGATTTCAGTGTCTGAGGAGATTCTTCTGGCGATGTTTATTTTGAAAAGTTATCCCCCTCAACGACGGATACGGCGTGCTTATTAATGGGCTTTTAAGCCTTGGAAGCATGTAGTACCAAGCACTTGTATTTCCATTTCTTTTGTTTTGTGGGAAAAATAAACACGAATGAAAATGTCGGTTGATGAAGGGTCCATGCACATTCCTGACACCTCACACCTTTTCTAAATATGAAGCTGGGGAAAAGGGTAAAAGAGTTAATTTATACTCCATACATTTCCAATATGACTTTTATCTCTCCTGAGGCATGCTTTCTCAGTCTCTGAATTCTCTCTGACCCTAGGTGCCTCTAGGCTATGGTACTTCTTCCTCATTGTTTTCTAAATAAATTTCAGTACTGATAATCAAGGGGAGGAGATGAGGAAGCAGTTTAAATAGCCCTGTTCTCATTACTCTTACTACTTTCATAGGGTGCTAAAGTTGATTGAATACGTTAATCCATTAAGTAAAATGGACTTTATGTAATTGTACAACATATCTAAGAAATGCAGATGGTACATTTAGGAGAAAAAGACCTGAAAGACAGCAAAGTAGTATGATCTTTAAAATTCTTACCTTTACTATTAAGACCACCAAGAAAATGTTTCATGTATGTTCCATAGTAAATATTTGTATAATTGCTATGAAACAGGCTGGTAGAAGAGGTTTCTGAACCTATCCCAACAGCTTATTCATCACCACGGGTAAATTATTTAAGCTCACTTAATTAAGGAAAATATTTTCTCAGCTAGAAAAGTGTTCTCATTCTCATTTAAACTCATTTATAGGGATCATGTGACTTGGCCTACTTACAAGTAGTGAAAGTTCCTTTTTTAGGTTGTTTTTTTTCTTTTCTTTTTTCTTTTTAGCTCAGCTAAATGTGAAAGTTGTGAATTTAGGAAAATCACTTGTAATGAAGTGTGAGTCATGTTATCAAATTTATTTCACTGATGTTTCCCTCCTTATCCCTGTAGGAAATAAAACATTGGCATTCTCACTTTTTATAGATGAAGTCTTGTGTATTATCTATGAGTTATTATACTTTTGCCTTTTTAATAGGATCAAAAGGGTTACAACCCCTTCAGAATATAACTTCAAGACAATTCAAACTATGCTTAAGGCATGGTTTTTACATACTAGTAGCTTTTGTATGCCAATAGAAAAATGGATGTGAAAATCATTTTGAAGTACTCTAATATTTTATTTATTGTAACTTGAGTTTTTTTGCCCTTTTATTCATTACATATTTAAGTAAGTATAACTAATTTGCTAAAATTTGGTGTTAAAACATGAGATATTTCATTATGAGAAAGACATACATATATAAAATCATCAGCTTTATCAGATAATTGAAGAGCAAGCAGTACAGTTATAATTGTGTTAACCATTTCGTTGTCAGGATAATTGTATAAATGCTACAGTCATAGCAAGCTAGACTTGGTGTAAGCTAGACTTGGTGTAAGCTAGAGGCAAAAGAAAATAGCTCCTTATTTTAGGGTCATCTGTATTTTAAATGAAACATTTATTTAGTTTTCATGTGCGATTTTGAGTAGATTTCTGGTGGTTTGATTTTTTAAGAACTGTCTATAACAATCCCTTTACTGTATGGACAAATGAAAACACTCTTCCAAATTCTATTTTTTATATATTTTATAAATATGAATACTATAGAGTTCTCATTGCCAATATAAGCACACGAAAGAACCTCAGTTAAAACTTGAGAAGTTATAGAAGTAAAAGGTAGATATTTCATAATTAAGCAAACTAAGCTTCAAAATTTCTGTTACTCTTTCCCAAAAGAAAAATGAATTGTCAAAAAAAAAAAAAAATAAAGCACTTAACCAATTAGTCATAGAGCTAGCATAGCATACTGGTTAAGAGCATGGACTTTGGAGCCAGACAGCCCATACAGGAATCTAGACTTTACCACTGTTTGAACTGTGATTGGGCAAAATACTTCACCTCTTTTTTTCCAAAACTCTCATGTGCAAAATGGAGATAACAATAGTACCTACTTCATAGAAATACGAGAATACAATAAGTTAATACATGTGACTATGCAGTGTCTGATACATAATATCTCAATAACTCCTCAGTGTTGTAATTACGGAAGAGTTATGCAAACCTGGAGCATTTGGATGTATATAAAATGTGCTACAGAATAAAATATTCAGCATTTTGATATTTTTGCAGGTGTTGTTCAACAGTATCAGCATGGCCGTATGTGAGGAGCAATGTATGACACTGGACACAGATGATCTAAAGGAAACCCAAGATCGTCGGTGTGAGGACCCTTCCAGAAGGATGCAAGTGTAAGATGTGTCAACATCCCGGCACTGTCCAGACTGTCTCTGTGGACTGATACTCATTGCTTGGGGCCATTAGGGCCGCAGGCAGGAACTACCAGGCCCAAAGAAGAGGGAAACGTGGCAAAGTTCTGCCTGCTTCCCTCAGATAGCTTACATTTATTTAGCACTGTGAAATTTTCCAAGTATTTTCATTAATTCACTGGACTAGTGGACATTTTATTGAGTATACAATGTGAAAGTCATTGTGATAAGCATTTAGGATACAAACCAATAAAACACAGTTTCTGCCTTCGAATAGATATATTCATAAGATAAACTAGTAAGTAAAATAAACAATAATGGGCTAAACACTGGAATGGTCTTGGTGTTAGAAAGGGCAGGTAATTATCTTCATTTTACATCCTAGGAACAAGAGTTACACAGATATTGAAGGACTTGCCAAAGGTTACATAGCCAATTCTTGGCAGTTGAATCTTGAACACAAGTCTTTTAATTTCTAACCCTCTTAAAAATTCACCTTTTTTTAATTGTATTAATCCTGCATGGATTTTTGTTTTTTTTTTTTTTTTTTTTTTTGTGACAGGGATTCACTCTCTCCTGGGCTAGAATGCAGTGGCATCATCATAGGTCACTGCAACCTTAAACCGCTGGGCTCAAGTAACCCTCCTGCCTCAGCATCCCAAGTACCTGGGACTACAGGCGCATGCCACCACACCTGGCTAATTTTTCTCTTTTTTGTAGAGGTGGTGGGGGGTGGTCGGGGTCTCTCTCTTGCTCAGGCTGGTCTTGAACTCCTGGACTCAAGCAATCCTCCAGCCTCAGCCTCTCAAAGTGCTAGGATTACAGGTGTGAGCCACCACCAGGACAGCCAAATTCCACGTATTTTAATTAAAAACAGAAAAATATATACCGCTTGAATGGATGAGAACAGTTTTTATCATTTGATGAATGAAGGAAAGGGAAAGTCCCTAGCCTAAGACGGTCTCATTGGAGATGTATCTTATAGGCCTCAAAGAAACACTTCAAGTATATAGGATCTATCGGTTGACAAACACTAGGCATTCATTGAAATGTCCCCTATAACCATTTTCCTAACAGAGCTAATTAAATGCAGCACTCTTTCTGAGGCCCCCAGAAAACTGAATCCTCAGTAGTAAAGGTAGATAAACACTATGCCTTTCTGGCCATAGATACTTGGTGCTAGAGAGCAGAGAGGCATCTGATAAGGCTTAAAGTGGGCAAAAGGAGTTCAAAAAGGTGAACGTGAAAGACACCTCCAGCAAACAAAGCTGCCTCATGTTTTGCTTTGGCCAGCCTTGTTATTTAATAGTATCCTCACACTTCATATCACCCAGTGCTCAGGAGAGATGAATCTTAGGAAGCATTTAGAGACAGTGAGGCCCCTCTCCTCCCACATGTGCATCTTTTTATGCATTTATTCATTTATTTAATGATTTCATAAATACCAACTATAAAACATTTAAGTTCTATGATAAGCATGTTCCACCCTCAAAGAACTATACAGTAGGGAAAACAAAATTACCTATATCAAAAATTTTCAAACATTCTTTAGCGTGAAAAGACTTCATTCCAACTAAATCTTACCTCTATTGAAGCAGAGCTGAGAAGCCAGCCCTCTTATCTTTAAAATTTCTTCCAAGTGCAAAAATCATATCATATCATGATATGATATCATATAGATTATGAAATCCTCAGGAAAAAATTCTCCGATATTAGTTCCAAAATTAAATCCATGTCCTCTGCATAACTGGTTTGTTTCAGCTAATGGACACAATATATTGGATAGATGACCCTTCTCACATTGGCTACCAGAGAGCTGAGCCAAATTAATGCTGCACTTGTGTTTTCTTTAGCTTTACATCTGGCTCTACTTCCATATTCTAATTTTTTTCTCGATTTATATTTCTCTCATTTGTAATAAGTACTACATTTTTATTGGAATTTATGTAACCTTGTTCTCTGGTTTTTTTGTTTTGTTTTTGGCATGAAAATATTTTTCTACTTTCTGAAAAACTTGTAGGAGCTCTGAGCGTAAGGAGGTTAGAGAAAGAGCCAGAGGGCTCTGAAATATGTCCCCTTTATTTCCTACAGCAGTTGGTGTCCCAAATCATTCATGTGGACGGACAGTTGATTTGATCCCATCCTTTTAGCCAACTTTATAGCATTTTACATTTTATAGAATCAGGATTTCTGATTATATGAAAACTGAGACATGTAGACAATTTAAGGAAATCTTGAATATTCTGTAGCCTTTTCTAAGCCTAGAACAGGCCCTGATTAAATCTCAAACACAACAATAAAGGAGAGTTGTAGACTTCTAAACCTTTTCCAAAAATGTGCCAGAACAGTTTAAGTGATAAGGAGGAAAATGATAGAATGAGACTGTTCCCCAAAATACCGTACCTGCTCGTAGGAAAAGACATTTGGAACAAAGTATCTTGGGCCTAGTTAAACACTAAGAGAATTTTAATAAAAATTAAGACATGACCAGTAACATTGGAATTGTGCTCCTTTGGAACCTTTGATAATTAAATGCATCATTATTGATAATAACTGTAGGGGAAGACAGGTGAAGATTCTAATTGATTGAGTAGCTTTGAACACTTATAACAGACACTTAGAATATATGTAGCTGAGAGAAAGGAAAAAAAAATTCCTCCTTTTCATTCTCCAGGTTGCTCCCTACAAAAAGAAAGAAGGTGGGATAGAATGCAAAATTCTCCCCACACTTTTTTAAATGCTTTACAGGTATTCCTGCAATCATGTGATACATGATTTGTGAAAAACCCTCACATTCTACAAAATTGTTCAATAAAAATAACAGCTTAAAGGAAAAATAGGTTGGGTGAACTTATATAACTTTGTAACCAAGAGTACCAACAAAATACTACTAATTCTGGTAAAAATAGTAATGGTTAAAAAAGATAAATTCCTAATAAGCACTACAGTAAATAAAGTATAGATAGCTTGATGGAAGGAAATAAGGATTACTTATACAAACAAAGTACAATTCACAAAGATGGAGAGAAGGTTTAATAAACATTTCCAACACAGAATGAGGCCAAACAGCCAATAGGAGGAATGTAGGGTGTAGTACATTCCTCTTTGGCTTGTTGTATTCAACTGTATCAATGTATTTCCTGTTCAGTGGCTATCACGTAGTGGTGCTAAATATTACTGGGAATTATCACATATGAATTAACCAACTTCCACATCATATACTGACATCCTTCTTCTGCTTAACCAATTGAGTTAATTTATTTTACAGAAACATGAATTGTAGCAGAACATTCTGCCCTTTGTTCAATTTCCAGAAAGTAAAGTAATTCACCATTCCATTGGGTTTACTGATCTGTTCAATGCAAATTTTCTTGAAGAGAAGATCACAGGTGGCTATAACCACACTTTACTATGAATTTATTTTATTATTTTGGTCAACAGGAAAGTCAATGGGAATGAGGAATACAAATTCTGACATGTAGAGTGAAAGGAAGATAGTTGAGTTTAGCTCCCTGAGTTAGGGTGTGGTTGAATAGAATGGACTGGAACAATAGCTGTTTTCCACAGTCTCAAAACAGCATAAAAACATCCTGGGGCCAAGGAAGCCTGAAGTTAGTGAGAGCAGCGAAGCCTGTAAGTGAAGATCAGGATCCCCACGCATACACATTCTGCCTATATCATAATTTCCTTAGTGTAAATTGTTTTTCTTAAATCTTGGGCTTATAAAATAACTGAGTATTTTGACTGATTATAAACTGTTGCTTATTTTGATAGTTGGCATTGTCCTTAACCTCTCTTTTTAGCGTAATTTCAGACCTGTGCAAGGACTTTTCTGTGTAAGAACTACTTAATTCCCTCAGATTTGTGAACAAAACCTTCCAACCCCATTGCTTTCAGCCATGTGCAGTTTAGTAATGACTGATATGGAGTGACGTGACTATTAGGCCTTTTTTTTAATGCTTGCAGCTTTGCTCTTGGCAAAATTATGTTATATATTATATATTGATTACATATACTAATATAAAATTATTATTAGAACAAAATGTAGAGTTTCAGCTTTAAGTTATATGTGGTGATGGAGAAAAGATTAAGATCCATGAATGGTTAAATTTTTATTTCATAAACTCACTGGTATCAGAATTTTTCCTTTGAATTTTTATTGAAATAGCAAACTGCTTATTTTAATGTGAACTTCTCACTCTACCATCATTTATCATCTGGTGAAATTATAAAAATAGGAAACATTTAAATGCTTAAGAATGTACAGTAAAAGACAGAATTGAAAAGAGAGGATTTGAAAAATCCCCAGATTAAACATACAGTCCCTGAATAATTGAGAATTTACTCTAGTCAGAATAATTAGAGGAAAACAAGGAGAGAATGACAGCAATTACAACAAGAGGATTTTAATACGAAATGAAATTAGAAATCACCAGGAAATGTGCTGTTTGTAATAAATAGAGTTAAAGATTAGCTAGCTTTGCTTGAAACCCCAACCAAGGAGATTTCAGAGCCCAGGCATTATTTTAAGATAGGTTCTCATGTAAATTAATTCCAAGGCATTGGGCCAAAGAAAAACATTATGGTAAAGTTTCAGAAGGGTAGGTCCTTATATAGACAGGAGATAGAATTCTTAAGTTACTTTAACCAAAGTTGTGAAAAGTAAAATGAGGCCGATAAAGGATGTGGTCATTGCACCATCCCCATAAATAGTAATGTTAAATTTAAGACATTAAAATGATACATTATTTGGTGCTAACATATGTAGTATGGTTGTTAATGGGACATAATTTTTCATTTTTTATCCATCGTATCTAATTTATACCACACGATAATGCATTCATAGGGATATATTGTGAAAATAGCATATGCAGAAACTTTATACCAAACGATATTCTAATGCACCCACTACTACTCAGCATGTAGGATGTTTTTATACAACAGTGATACATTAATCAAACTGTGTAGAATTCCATTAAAATCAATGATGTTTTAACTTTGTTTACTTCATATGAGTTATACATAATAAAATAATGTTCTATAAAGAGTGGCTTTCATCCTAAGGAAGACTCCAAATCTATCATAAATTTTCATTTAAAGGAAATGCCTCCTTTTGTCAGACATAGATAAGTAGTCCTGATGAGCATCTTTGTTAATTTTTTAATCACTGTTGAGGGCCTAATGTGTTAGGTGCACATTTATTTGGTACATTATTTTATTTACTCCTCAAAATAGCTCTGTGAAGTAGTTCTATTATCAATCCTATATTACAGATGAGAAAACAAAGGCACGAAGGATTTTGGAGAATTGCCCAAGCCCACAGGGTAAGTAAGTAAAGAGCCTCACCCTCAAAATCTGAGCGCCTAACCTTTCATACTGTGTGTCATATCCGTGATTCCTGGGCTCTCAAGAATTAAAGTGACATCTGTAAGCTGGTCATCATCTTAGATCATCCCAGGAGCAGTCCCTGAAATAAGGATACATCTAAAAGTGCTTATCAAAAAGTGTTTCCAAGAAATCGTAGAAGGGTAGCTGGCAGGTGGGACTAGAAAGGGAAGGAGGCCAGGCTAGAGCGCCATATCAAGCAAAGTCCTAAGAAATGCACAGGCACACAGAGATACTCTGGGGACATCATGGATCACACCTCAATGTCTCCAATTAAGGAACCAGGGATCTGGAATATTCCTGCCTTCTCACCCATCAGTAATTGGTTAATGAATGCCCCAGGGAAGACATAAATTCTCAGGTATTTCCTGGCTCTCTGTAAATGTGCATAGCAGGGTCCATAGCCTACGGACAGTCCCCCAACACAGAGTTGCCAGGACAGGGCTGAGGGGTGAGATGAAAGCACTGGGGGAACAGATAGGGGGGAAAAAAGGGGAAAGGATACAAAGGAATGTAAGTGGAATAAATAGGATATGGCTATAGTCATAAATACACTTTGTAGGATTCCTTTACATTCTAAAATAGTTTCAGACATACTTGCTTTGTTTATGTCCCTGCTTCATTAGGTTTTTTGTTTTATTTTTGTTTTGTTTTGTTTTGTTTTGGCAGAGTCTCGCTCTGTTGCCCAGGCTGGAGTGCAGTGGTGTCTTCATAGCTCCCTGCAACCTCAAACTCCTGGGCTCAAGCGATCCTCCTGCCTCAGCCTCCTGAGTAGCTGGGACTATAGGCATGCGCCACCACACCCAGCTAATTTTCCTATCTTTGTAGAGACAAAGTCTCACTATGTTGCGCAGGATGGTCTTGAACTCCTCGCCTCAAGTGATATTCCTGCTTGGGCTTCCCAAAGTGCTAGCATTACAGGCATAAGCAACCACGCCTGGCTCATTAGGTTTTTGTTGAGGCTTCATTAATAAAGTAAAAATGAAAAAAATGTATTTAGAAGGAAAAACTCAATAATCCTCTATTCTCCACAGTTGAATGTATCTTTCTACTTACATAAACTTATATACAGATATTTGTGTAATTTTTTACAAATACGTAAACATGTTGTTCATGTTACTATGACAATAATTTTTCAGGCTGATATATTATACATATCCTAAGTACCCAGGAAGTCAATACATATAAATATAACTTGCTGTTACTAGTAGTAATATGAAAACTTATGCATAATTTCCTGTCTTGTGTACTGGTATTTTCATATCTTTAGGCTAGATTTCCCTAAGTATTTGCTAATCTTCCATTTTAGTAAATCCTCGCAGATCCCTTTCTGAAAGGCTCATATAATTCATATACCCACCAATGAAATATGAGAGAGCCTGTTTCCTAATAGCCTCACTCACCTGGATTTTATTAATTAGTCTTATTTTTGTTCATCTTACGGGTTTAAAATGTTAACTCCTTGTTTTAATTTTTATTACCCTAACTCCTAGTGAGTTGAGCCTCTTTCCTTATATTTATTGGCCTTGGCCATTTACATTTCCTTTTCTGTGTCTGTATAGCTTGCTTTACTCTTACTTCTAATTGGATTTTATGACTATTGGGGGGCTCTTTGTTTATTAGGAGTAGTCTATTACATGTGCTGTAATACTTTCATTTAATTCTTTTTACTTCATTAATTTTTGGTCATTCTGAACTTTTTTATTTTTATTACTCCAAATCTATTAATCTTGTTCGTTACTGCTTTTGAGTTTCTTTTGTAATTAAAAAGCCTTCTCCTAATCCACCGTTAGGGAATACTCCCAAATTATCTCCCATGTTCATTATTTAATTTTTAAATTTAGATATTTAATCCCTATGAAATTTGTGAGGTTTTTAAAAACAATTTGAAGTAAAGATTCTTTTGTTTTCAATGTAAAACCAAAAAATTCACATAATTAATACTACTAGATTTCACTTTTAGCATAAGTTGGATCAATGATTTTCTCAAAATTTATCTCAGCATTTCAGAAATATAAAAAAGTTTAAGTTTAATAACAGGTGAGATGGGAGAAAAGGAGAAAGCCACATATAAGAAGATGTATGGAAAAACAGCAATAGATAGATTTATCAAGGGGATAAAAAAGAAACAAAAAAGTCTTAAGTCAGAAAAGAGAGTACAAGAGAAATGGATAAATATTGGAGTGGCAGACTACAGCATAAATAAGAAATGTTCTCACTAAAGATTTGAAGTTTGGAAACTCAACAAATGTTCAGAACATAGATATAGGAGATGAGGCAAAATGCCCAAGAAAGAAAAGAATCTAACCATCAAACTAGCAGCATAAACAAAATTTATCATCATTAGTACTTACTGATTCAAAAAATGATTGTTTCTATCAGTTCTTTTCCTACCTGTGCCAACTCTGATGCAATCTTTGTAATTAATAATACTTATTTCTAAGACAGTCTGACATTTGCTCTTCTCTTAAAGGATTGATTTTTTTCCTTAATAAATATTTGTATTTCTTATTCTTTATTATTATTAATAAATATTTATCTTAAAATTTACAAATATTGCTCTTAATCTCCAGATAAGTTTACAACTTTTTAAAAATTTGAAGATAGCCCTGAAAAAATAAATATATTAGATAATTGACCAGATATTATGCAGTATTAACCACCAGATACAAATTTTTTTTAATATCGATGAATTTACATTTTACATGGACAGGGAAAATGCATCCTGTGGACCTTATTTCTGTGCATACAGATGTTTTCTTCAATGAAATTGTAACCAAGACCAAAATTCTCCAAACGAAAGGGAACAGGTGTTTTAAATACACTGAATCATTTGGGTTATGTTTCCAGTGCCATTTAAAAATATATGGTAACAGTTTTTACATATTATATTGGAATATTTTTGTAACTACAAAGAGAAATCTTTGAGAAAATCCCCCAATACGAAAATGTTTTCCTAGAATTGAATTTGGTCATCAAGGAACCTACTCAGTAGAATCCATTTTGCATTCATCTAATTTACCCTATTAGTCAAATATGCACATAAGCACAAATGCACATGGACACCTTTTAGAAATGCTAGAAACAGACCACCTATTGGGTAAATATGACTGAATTCCTGAAAAATATCATCCAAATAAACATCATGCAATTCCTTACTTCCATTGCTTTGTTCATGCTGCCATGCCTGGCTAGAATGTCCAGCTGCTCACCTTCCCTTCCCATGTCCAACCTTTAAGATCCTTCTTGAATGCCACCTCCCATGCTAAGTATTTCCTTATGTCTCTGTTGAAAGAAATCCCTTCGGAGTCTCACCTTATGGTTTATCTGCTCTACTCTTTTGGGCCTTGCCTGTGTCTACTTTGGTTTAGTTTTATTGTCCTTTAAGGGCAGGACACATTTCCTACTCATCTTTGCATTCCTTATTTTGCCTAGTATTTAGTACTTGATTGTTTTTATTATGTAACATTTTCTGTTTCTTCGGGTTCCTCATGAGGGAGAGAGTGTTTTTAATACTTTGAGGAAGATTTCCTGACTTAACCAATTTTACACAAGGCCTTAGATAAACTTAACTTAGGTGAACATTTATATATTAATAAATTCCATGACTAAAAGGAAATCAAGATACTGTATCCCAAGCTGAAGATGGTATATTTTTCATTGAACAATAACTTTGGGAGTAAATTCTGCCTGGCAAAATAATAGAATATCTCCTTATAAAACAAAATTGGACACATTATTGTTCCTCAGAAAAACCTTAACCAATTTACAGCAAATTTTATTGGAAAGAAATTCATCTAAAACTGCAGTTCATATGCCAAATTCTGCTATAATGAGTTATAATTGCATGAGAATAATGTTTGTGGTCCATCATATCTAATCTATACATATGAAATATGACATTATTATAAAGTATAATTATTTCCAGAAATTTTAAAATAAAAAATGTTTTTAATTAAACATTTGTTTCAATATATTTTTAAAAATCACTTTATCTCAGTACAATTCGGCAATATTTTAACTAGATCTTGACGAAATTGCATTAAATCTATTTTTTAAAATGTTTTATTACTTGCAAGTTTCAACCTGATGTGATTTTAAAATAGGCAAGTTATAAAGCCCTGGAAATTGAAGTTTATAATGGAAATACTGAAAAATGCTTAACTTTTAGAAGAATGAATGTGCTGTCGTAATAACGTGCTGGTGCTGCCTCAGTCAGTGTAGCAGCATGACTTGGGCACTAGATTCAATATTTCAAATATAAAACTGGTTAAAGACTTGCTGAAATAATTTCCTAGTCTAAAGTTTTAGAAAACTCATATTTTGTTTTGGAAACTCCTCTTCTCTCAAGTTATTACAGTGAACAAGTATGAGGGCCGTTTTCTTCTTTTCCTGCAATATCTGACTGTCTGTCTTATCCTCTCCCATGGCTGTTTTTTTCACAAACCTTTCTTATCTCAATATTTGCAACACCCCTCCATTCACCCCTTTGTTCAAGCCAAAAATTGGATGACAGTCTTAACTCCTCACACTGTTTCTTCCCCCACATCTGATCCATTGCAAATACGGAGGAGTTTACTGCCATGTATTCTGAAAACCATTTACTCCTCTTCGTCATCTCTGCCATCCCCTTAGTCTACGCCACCATTTCCTCCGACCTAGCCAATCACAACAGCTTCCTAGATTACTTACTATCTTCCCAGTGGACATAAATAAAATCTAAGCTCACACCATGATCCACAAGATCTTACCCTCTCTGATCTCATCTCCAGTCTCCTTCCCCCAAAACCTCATCTACTTCTCTGCCCTGCATAGACACCGAAGTCACACTGGTCTTCTGCTAGTGCCCAGGATATGCCAAGCTCTTTGGGCAAGGGCTTCCACATATGTTCTTTACTTAGAACACTCTTAACAGGAATTAATCTTCCTCATTCTTTAGGTCCAAGCTTAAATGTCATTTTCCCAGAAGCATAACCCTATCCACTAAGTATACATGCCCCTTCCATGATTACATTTTATCAAAGTACTCTATTTAATTCGTATCATTTTATATAATATGTAATTATTTCATTTGTTCTTCTTTCCTACAAAAATTTAAGGTTCAGGAGACAGAAACCATATTTTTTCTTCACAACACATTTTGTTTAGCAAAGTATTTAAGAAATATTGGCCGATTGTAAGGTTATAAGGATGATTACATAGAGCAATGAGTAATAATAGCTAATATTTATTGAGCATTTTCTATGTGCCAGAAATCATTGTATGTGCTTTGTAGTCCAAATAATTTAATCTTTCCAACAATCATAGAGATAGATAATGTCATTAACCCCACTTTACAAGTAAGAAAACTGAGGCACAGAAAGATAGAATAACTATCTAGAAAGATGCAGAGCTGCCTCTAGTAATGAATACTTTCAATTCTTTTCATCTTTCCGTAAATTCTATATTATGATTCTATGCTACTGAAGGGAAATTTTCAAGAATCGATAATATATATTATAAAACATATGGCTATATTCACCAATATATATTCTATTATATAATTCTTTCAATACATATTTATTATGTTATTTATTTCAATACATATTATTGTCCTGCTAGTGCTAGGACAGTAGAGATATGACAATAAACATATCAGACAAAAATCCCCTGCCCTGGCAGAGCTTGTATCCTTGTGAAGGAATTACACAACAAGGTAGGAAGAAGGATGAAAGGAGGGAAGTGAGAGGAAAGAAGGCAAATGTCTTATAAGTGCCTTGAAAGGACTTACGAAGAGATGAGGTAGAAAATAACTGGAGAAAGCAACTTTAGATCTGGTGGTGTGAGAAGTCCTCTTTGCAGAGGTAACATTTGAGCCGAAGTCTTAAGAAGGAGAAAAACACAAATATTCAAAGATCTGGAGGAAGAGCATTTCATGCAGACGAACATCAAGATGAGAAGACCGGAAACAGGAAAGAGATGTATTTTCCAGGAACTGGCTAGAAAACAGTCTCCACATTGGCCAGGAACTGAAGGCCAAACAGAGAATGATAATGTAATACAATAGACTTGGAAAGATAGTCATGGGCCAAATTAGTCAGGGCTTATAAGCAATGGTAAGGAATTTGGATGTTGTTTCAGATCAAAAAGAAAATATGAAAAAATTTAAACAGAGGAGAGCAATGATCTGATTTACTTTTTTTTCTAAAGATCGACTTGTATGTTCTGTTAATAATGGATTGGAAAGGGTTAACAGTAGAAGCAAGGACACCAGCTAAGAAGCTATTGCATGGATAATAGCTAAATTCAAAGAAGCAGACACTTGAGTGGTGCTTATCAGGGGCTAAGGGGAGAGGGAATTGGAAAGGTGCTGATCAAAGGATATGTAATTTCACTTAAGCAAGATGAAAAAATCCTGGAGATCTACTGTGCAACATAGTGCATATAGTTAACAATACTGTATTGTGTACTTAAGAAATTTTGGTAAAATGGTAGATCTATGTTTTCTTAAAAAAAATGAGAGAGGGAGGAAACTTCAAGAGTTAATAATTAAGTTTAGGGCATCATGTATGGTGACACTTTCACAGGTGCATATACTTACATTCAAATGCACAAAATGTGTACATTAACTGTGTAAAGCTATTTGTATGTAAGTCATATCTCAACTTTAAAAAGAAGCTATTGCATGGATTGAAACAAGTCAAATACATAAACTCTATGAACTTTATTATAAAAATTTAAACACACAATTTATTTAACTGATAAATTAAAGAAGAGAAAGAACGTATATTTTTCCCTTTCTTTACAAGATGTATTTCAGGGTAACCAATAGCTGGTGAGGGAAAGTTCCTATTTATTCAGCAAATAAGGCAGTAGAAGTGATAAAATTAGAAGATTGCCGTTTTGCAACTGGTAATCGGTCCCTGCAATGATCCCACATAAGCTGCTAAAACCACAAGGAGAGTGGTTAGTGGAGAATTACATGATGAAGAAATCAGGCTGACACACTCAGAACCCATCAATTGAGCTATTCACTGACAATGGGAAAAACAGTTCCCATGTGTCTTAAAATATGATGATTGCAACAAGGAGTATACGAAATACCACCTATGAAGTATTCTTACCTAAAATATTGAAGCCGAATCTAATTAAACTTCTAGATTCATGGGAAATATGGGGAATGGAGGAATAAGTTAAATAACACCAAGAGGAAGCAATCAGCCAAATCTAGAATGTGATAATTCTGTAGAAATGCAATGACTCAATTTCCTCAGCAAATCAGTGGCACGTAAAATGCAGAGGTGTTAGGAGGGAATTGTTATAGAATAAGAGTCTTAAGAAACGTAACAACTGAATGCAATATTAGGACTTAGTTGACTGTGATTCAAACAAACCATTTATAAAAATCATATTTGAAGCAATAAGGGAAATTAAAATATGGACTATATCAAAAATATTAAGAATTATTAATTTTTAAGTTAATAAAATGACGAGGTTGTTCAAAAAATATTCTTATCAGAGATATATCATAAAGTATTTATGAGTGAAATGACATGATATATGAGATTTTTTTAAAAATACACCAGGAAAGAAAGGAAAGGTGAGAGAAGAAAGAAGATCAACATAATATTGATAACTATTACAGCAGGATTATGCATGTGTGGGGGTGATTATATGCTATTTTCTTTATCTTGTGTATATTTGAAATTTCCTCTAAGAAATTATTTTCAAAAGGTTATTTAAGTCCTCCAGGAGAGAAATAACAATGACTTAGACAAAGGTGGTCACAGCAGAGAGAGAAGGAAATACACACATTTGAGATATATTTTAAAATTTATAGGAATTGTTAATGAATTGGAGTAGATGATGAAGGAAAAAAAGAAGAATCAATGGCGATTCTTTGGTTTTTAATTTGAACAACTGAGTAGATAACGTGTCATTTACTGGGTTAGTTTCGACTACAGAGAAACAAGTTTGGGGATGGATTAAAAACCCGGTTTCAGACATTGAGAACCATATTTGTTTTGTATTGATTCTCTAACAAGTTACCACATATTTAATGACTCAAAGCAACACCAGTTTATTATCTTGCAGTTCAGAAAGTTAGAAGTCCAAAATCAGTCTCACCAAGCTAAAGTCAAGTGTCAGCAGGGCTGGTTCTTTCTGGAAGCTCTAAGGGAGAATCTGTTTTTTCCCTCTTCCAGCTTCTGGTGGCTGTTCTTATTCCTTGGCTTGTGACATTGTATCACATCCTCTTTTCTCCCTCTACTTCCGTGGTCATGTACCTTCTCTGACCTTGACCCTCTTAAAAGGACCCCTGTGATTACCAAGATAATCCAGGATAATCTTCCCATCTCAAGACCTTTAGCTTAATCATACCTGTAAAGTCTCTTCTGCTATGTAAGGTAATATAGTCACAAATTCCGAGGATTACGACATAGACGTCTTAGGGGATAGGGGCATTATTCAGCCTACCTCAAAGTCTAATATGTTTGAAATATATATTAGGTATCTTAGTGGAGATGTCAAGAGAATAGTTGGATATGAGTCTAGAGGTCAGAAGAGAGAACTAAGAAACTAAATTTTGGAGACATCGGCATACATATATGGCTTAAAAGCAAGTAATGGTTGAACCAAATTTAGAGGATAAACATCCAGATTTAGAGGATAACTTGATAATAAAGAGTTTAGAAAACTAGACAAGTGCCACACCTGGAAGGCCCAGAGAGCAGCCCCATGAAATATGAGATCAGTGTTGAATTTGGCTGGTAAGTCAAACTAGAGAAAAAGTATACATTTTGTTTGGCATTATAAATAAAGTTAGTAATTTTGACAAAAGCAGTTCCAACACAAGTGAAGTGGGTTGAAGAGTAAAATGGACCCAGGAAATGAAGGCAATGCATTTGTAAAACTTTAACCTGAAGAGCGATGAATAAATATGAGGGTTAGCAGAAGACTCAAATCAAGGAAGAGATGTTTTTCCTTTCTCAAGACAGGAGATGAGAGAAAATGCTCATTTGTTAATAGAAATTATCTAGTAGAAAGAGAAAGATTTATAGTCAAGGAGCAAGAAGAGTTAAAGAAGGAAGGAAGGAAGTCCTCAGCAAGAGAATAAAGAGGTTCCACAGTACAAGACAAAGACTTTGATGGGAACAGAGCACTTCTCTGAGAATAAAGGAGGGACGGCAGGAAAGATGGGCACAAGTGGGGCCTGGCAGATCAGTTTGTGAAGCTACCAGGAAGGACGTCCCTGTGACAGCTCTGTTTTTTTAGTGATGAGAGTTGCAAGTGAAGCTAAGGAGTCAGTTGGCGAGGGAAGATTTGAGAATTGTTCCGCAAAGGAAGTACTGTAAAATCCCCTTCAAAGGGACAATTTGCCTCTGGCAAAGAAGAGGAGGAGGTCGGAGGGGTGGATCCATCTCCTTTAGTGATGAGATGGATTTGGAAAGCCAGTTTCAAAAGTCCGATAATTATAAACAAATTACTTTGTAGTGATGATTAAATTATGGCTAAATATGATGAGCTGAATGATGTGAAGAGAGTGTCTTTTGTGGTGATGTACTAGGAGTTATGTTGACTGCTTGACAGTCACTATGCAGTGAGGGTTTAAATGTTAAATGTCTTCTAATGAGTTGCCAAGTGGACTTAAAAGTATGCAGAAGTGATAGACTTCTCTCAGCAGCCCTAGATGAGCCTTTGCCCCTAAGCACTAACATCAGTTAACACCCCAGAGTCCTCCCAAAGTAGCTGCTGTACTCGATTTAAATAGAGCAGATATTTCAACAGTCTCGCCCTCCACCCAAGACAATATTTACCCCATCCTCTCCCAAGCCATAAGCAGATGATGTCCCAATAGCTGAAAGCGCAAGACTGCTGAGCTTCAGATTTTTCTCTGCCTGCACAAACATCAGAAGGGCAAAACTGTATTGCTCCTGGGCTAAGATTTTCTGCCCCTGTCTCGAGGGTTTAGGGCTTAGGGTTGTGAGTGCCAGCAATGAAATGTTAGGGCGTTTGAATTCTGTTTTGAGGGTTGTAAACCTTTGGGAGTATCTTTCCATGCTGGAGCACAAAGAATAGAAACACAGTTTCAGTTTGATCATGAAAGGGTATGTTGTCTCAATCTATTCCATTTGGAAAGAGTGAGAAGTATGAAATAGTTACCTCAGGGAAAAAAATGACTTTACTGGGAAAGCACAATACTATTTTTTGTTAAAATACAATCAATTAGGTTACAGTTTTTCAAGAAATGCTTTGATTAGATTCACAGAAATAATCTGGGCCTTGATTTAATTCAGGAAATAACTTAATCCAAGAGTATTAGTAAACTATACCCTAAGGCATGGAAGGAATGACTTCTGACGAGATCAGGCACTTTCAGAGTGGTCTGGCTGTAGACAGGATAATTTCTAGAAGTGATTAATATCCCCAACTACAGGTTGATTTTTTTATTAATCTTGTTTTAATAGTATAATATCTAATATCTAATTTATCTCTAAATTCCCAATGTTATTTACTATGTTTGCCTGTGCCCCACTAATAACAACATTAATATTTTGCTTCTGAATAATGCAAAGCTCTTTTACAGATTTTTAAAAAATTTTGTCTTTCTACTTTACCTTTAGAAGAGACAAAGTATACTACTATTCCCATTTTTCTGAAGAAACTAAAACACAGACATTAAAAAATGCTATCCCCAAATTCATCATTTTTCTTTGACTTACGATTTAATAATTATACTATAAAATTTGTATGTGTAAACATGAATATGTAAACCAAATGAAACATTTAGGAGATCATTAGAAGGAGGTTCCAATTCCACCTTCATTGTCTCCCAAATTTACTTCCTGTAAGACTGAATTCAGTCATCATGGATTGAAGATTGATTGTGTGCAAGGCATCTAGAAATTTGTAGGAAGGCAAAAATATCAATTAATAATCATTTGAAACACAGACTTAGGCACAAAATATAATAAGTTCATTCAATAGGTCATAGTTTTTTAAAATTAAAAATACCAGGTCACTGCCTAGGTGATGCTGTTAAACTTAACACTTTTTGCTGCTGTTGTTTTGCTAGTGATAATGATGAATTTCTAATTCACTAATTCTCAGTGCAACAAATGGAATTGTTCAAATTTCTTGTGCAAGTCAAGCAAAAAAAAAGAAGCACAAAATAATTCAAACACATGTTTTATGTTTGACCCTAAATTGGGTAATCAACAATCATTACTGTCTCAATGGGGAACTTGATATCACTAATTTTGTTTGGATAGTTCAACTGCATAGGAGCTAATTGAAGATCAATGCTTATTATGTTATTTGGGTATGTCTCTAATTACTTAACATGTTTCTTAGATGTACTAGGTACTCAATAAATATTGATTAATTTTAGGTTATTTAATTCTAACACTTCTGGATTATATAAAAATTATATGAGAAAAGAGTTTGGATGATTGAGTAAGCAATCAAGCCATTTAAGGATCCAACAAAAATTGGAAGTGATTTTCTGAACAAGACAATCAAAGGGAAAAAAGAAAGAAAGAAAGAAACTGATTGCTTTGAGAGAAAGTAGTTAAATTACAATGCCTCTTGTAATATCAGAGAGGGTTGTGTATTTGGTGGAAAACATGTCTACAAGGCAACCTCTCCTGCCAAAAGTGATGCTTCCCAGAAGCCCAAAATACCAAGATTATTGGTTGAGTAACTAGGACGATGAAGCTAGTGACATTGGAGCGGAAAGATGACAGTCCAAGGGGGACAGACCAGAGGAGTAGTTTTCTGGTCACTCCAGCAATTCAGTGTATTCAGTGGAGTCTTGGGAAAGGTCCAAGACTGAGCCGAGAAGCAAATGCAGCCCAAGGGGAAAATAATATAACTTCAAAGTATCGGTTTTGCATACTAAGGTTGCCCAAGTATTCTGAATCTACATAATATTGAATTAATAATTCTTGATGAAATATCTTGATTGTTTTCAGTTCTTTGTGTGTCAAACATAGAGGTGAGTGCTTAGACCTAAGGATAAAACTGAACAAAACAAAGTCTGCCTTGTTGGGCAGCAAGCGCTTCTTTGAAAAGGGATCTGTGGGAGCTCATCTCTGGGTTTTCCACAAGGTCTGTGTTCAATGTCTGTGTTCAAATGTCTGAAATTTTTAAAAAAAATGTCACTCCTATAGAGAGGTCTTCCCACACTGCACTATTAAAATATCTCCTAGCCCCTTTGTCTGCTAGTATTAATATGTTGTATATAATAGCTTCCACATCAGAACATGAAAACCATGATAACAAGACTTTGTCTGGTTTACCAATAATGCCTACACATAACAGTAAGTATTTGTTGAATGAATGCATAATCAATAAATAAATGAATGAATAAATAAAACATTCAGCTTGCTTTCATTTTTGAGCTATAATATTCAACTTTGGAGGCAAGATTCTTATAATTTGTTTTTGCCTATTTGTTTAAATTTCTTAAGAAATTCTTAGAAGTGCAATTGTTAGGTGTATGTTTTTAAAGACTTTTGATAGAATGCCAAATTGTTATTCTGAAAAGGAAATTCAAATTTACATTCTTCCAGTGTAGGATAACCTTATTTTGCTATAACTGTCCATAATAGGACATTAGCAATCTTGTTAATTTGTACCAATTCCATGGGTGGAAAAGATATCATAATGGTGTTTTATTTTGAATTTATTTGATTATTAAGTGGGTTAGAGTTAGGCCATTTTCATATTAATGTTGATATTTATTCTCTTGTGAACTGTTATTACAATTGACTTACCTTGTTGTTTTATCAGTTTTTACTTCTCCCATTGATTTATAAGAGTTCTTTGTATATTAGAAATATTAATCCTTAGTTACGTATGTTGAGAAATATTTTTAATGACTTTGTTATTTGTTGTTCTTCTTTATCATACAAGTTTGGCAGTAAAACTTTAAACTTTTATGTCATCAAAACAATCAAAATTGTTTTTTGGGGTTCGTTCCCGTGGTGGATTAAAAATTGCCAGAAATATTTTGCAGCTACTCTAATCAAGAGGTAAAGTTTATTTTCTCACCCCTTGAAAGCGGCAGATGCGTGGCTTGCTCTGACTAATGGAGTGAGGCAGAAGTGACTTTGCGCAACTTTTGAGCAAGGCTTCAAAGTCCTTGCGGTTTCTGCTTTGCCGCCGTGAAACCGTGAGGTGACCATGCTCTGAAGAAGCCCACGCTGACTACACTCTTGAAGATGGAAGAGCAGCCATGCCATTTGCCGTAAGTGAGCCGTCATCTTTTGACCCAATTGCAGCCACACTAGTAAGCCCCTTTAAAACCGTAAGAACCACTCAGCCAATTCAAAAAGCCATACGAAATAACAAATCATTGTTTAAATCCACTAAGGATGGTTTATTATGCAGCAAGAGATAACTGATACAATGGCTTTGGTTTATTCTCAGATAGTTCTTTCCCAACTTATTAATATCATTATAGAAATATATACCTAAATTTTATTTTAGTATATGCATTTTTTTACATTTATAGCTTTCAGTGGTAATTATTTCTGTTGTGCTATGTGAGATAGAATTTCAATGTAATTTTGTTTTCCAAATATCTATGGCATGTCCCCAAATCGCATATTGAAAAATTTATATTTACTTTATTCATTTTAATGCCACCTCTATCATACCAAAATTCATAGAATTTGGATTTCTTTGATAACTCTTAAAACATTTACACTGTTTTGTTTATTTATCCCTAGTCAAGTATCACACTTTTAATAAATGCAGCTTTATGTGTTAACAAATCAGATAGGTGTTAGAGTTCACTGAGGCTAACTTTGGGGCCTTTTGTCCTTTTTACTCTACTACAGAGTTTTCAAATTCATGGCCCCTGTAATTTATTTGGCTTAACCATATGGCAGCCCTCAAGTATTTTCTTTTTAAATTCAAATAGTCTTAAATTCAAATAGTTACAAATCAGAAGATTTCACCTTAAAATGTGGAATTTTTATTTCTCTTAAAAACTTGGATGGTCTGGAAATACTGGCCTAGAATGCCTCATGATGGCAGTCAGGTGGAGCTGAATAACAGGCGTTCCTATCTCTGGGCCAGACCTCTTTTGTAAGCTGCAGACCATGTTTCCAACTGTTTACTGGCACTTCCTTGTCCATAGAAAGTTTTCATCTGTTATCCACTGTTGCTAAGGAAAAGTCTGAGGACAACCTAATTCTTTTTCCACTCTTTAGCAAGTAACCTGCTTCTTTTCCCTGAATTTTTGGAGGAATATTCTTGATGGAGCACACGTGTTGAGCATTAAATCCCATGACATTCAGCTCTTAATGAAAAGATTTCTTCATCATTCTCTAACTTAGTCCCTACCTCCACACCTCTTTGCAAAATGGGAAATGTTATTGGAAATTTTCCAGATTTACTCCGTTTGCTTCCTAAAGCACTCAAATTGTATTGTGTACTTTCAATTTTGTTCAGTTTCTACTGTTCCTAGAAGATATTTCATAAAGTCTGTGGTGTAAGTTTGAAATTATTTTCTAATTTCAAGTATCTTGCCCATTTTGTTTATTTTGGTAGATGTTATGAGGGTTGGATTATAAGCCTTCTTTTATTCTTACATATTTCCTGGGAACATCCTCACTTAATGTTTGATGTGCATGTTATATAATATGTGGTTCATTAAACATCTTAATATAACTTTGTTATAAAAGAGCTTGCTTTTCTTCCTTCAGATATTTTCTTTTCAAGGATAGGATATATACTACCTGTCAGCATTCAGCAAAGCTAATTACATAGGGAAATTTATGAACAGTTTATTGACGGAGTTGCTACATGACTGCTTGGCTGGTGTTCATGGTTATTAAGCTTAGATTTGTTGTCTCTTTCCTTCTCTCTTAACCTACAAACCAGAAAAAAAGGTACTTTTAATCTTCTTATATTCAGTCTGAACATTCTAAGAACTCTCATTTAAAAAAAATTTTTTATAGATAGAATGACTTTTCTAAGGTAATTGTAGGGTAATTTTAAAAAATGATCATATTTATAAAAGTATGCTCTGGGGCATATTTGTGTTATTAGAAAGAAGATCTCTCCTTTGGTGTGCCATCTGTTTGTTTACTCTTAATGTGAACTGACTGGAACCTTAGCTATTTTAAACCAGCATTATCACAACACATTACAGGAACTGCATATGCTAAAAAAAAAAAAAAAAAAAACTGACCAGTAAGACATATTGATGAATTGTTATTGACAGCTTTTATTCAGGCATACATTTGCAGAAACATTGAGTCCATATTTTTGCAACAAGCATTCTTATCACAAGTCTGCATAGCTCATAGTATTGCATATAGTCTAAGCTTAGAAACAAACATGAACTGAATATGCAAGTGTTGCTCCAGTATTCACAGATAACATCTGGAAAATTAGATCCATATTTTGACACAAATATATAAAAAGGAGGATATATACTATTGTGGAAAGCATTTGCTTAGTGCACTCCAATGTTATTTATTGAAATGCCACATAACTGGTTTTTTTAATATAGAGGAAAATAACTATTTTTTTCTTCTAGAAATATTTAGCTACTGCATATTCTTGCCTTTATTTTTATTTTTTCAGTCTGTTTTCAGTTTCAGGAGAGAATAACTACACAGACATACAATGTCTGCTAACCACATAACATTTGCACGTAGCAGAAATACTTTGAAATGTCCTGAATTTATTTCATCAGTCTGCACTCAGGGATATCCAATGCTAAAACTTGGCAAGCCAGAATTTGAATCATTAATTTTCCTTTTACACAATATAATTGTTTCCTAATTGGCTAACACAATTTTCTAGTTACAATCAATAAAACCACTACTGGTTCAGGTTTATTTGTCATTTTTTGCAAAATAACCACCATTTTTAAAAAAATCTATATTTGTTCTCATTCCACTCTTTGTCCTGAAAAAGTACTCACTCCTCTTTAAATGTCTACTTAAAAATATTCCTCTTTCAAAAAAAAAAAATTCCTGAAATGATTCTTCCTAAAATGGTTCCAGGTGAGGATCTCTCCCTCATCGTATATGTGTGTAATGTGTGCATAAGAGGGTAGAGGGACAAAATAAAGATTTGTGTCACGAGTGACTCTTGCTGGGCAGAGAAGGTAGAGATGTGTTGTGAAAGAAAGACTTTTTTAGGGTTTCAAAAGATTATCTAAAGCCGGGCGCAGTAGCTCACACCTGTAATCCTAGCACTCTGGGAGGCCGAGACAGGAGGAGCACTCGAGGTCTGAAGTTCGAGACCAGCCTCAGCAAGAGCGAGACCCC
>CAUYSK010000308.1:0-28143 GCA_963575035.1 Avahi laniger | reverse complement strand
CAGATCATCTAGCAGAAAATTAATAAAGAAACATTGGATGTAAACTGCACTCTACACCAAATGGACCTAACAGAAATTTACCGAACATTCTATCCAATAGCTGCAGAATATGCATTCTTTTTAATTGCACATGGAACATTCTCCAGAAGAGATGATATATTAGGCCACAAACAAGTCTTAACAAATTTTTAAAAATTGGTATCATATCAGGTTATCTTTTCTGACCACAATGGTATAAAACTGGAAATCAATAACAAGAGAAACTTTGAAAACTTGCAAATATATGGAAATTAAGCATGCTCCTGAACAACCAAAGGGTCAATGAAGAAATTAACATAGACATTTAGAAACTTCTTGAGACAAATGAAAATGGGAACACAACATACCAAAATCTATGGATACAGCAAAAGAAGTTATAAAAGGAAAGCTTATAGCAACAAATGCCTACACCAAAAAAGATCTCAAATAAACAACCTAACATTGTACCTCAAGGAAAAACAAGAATAAATTAAACCCAAAATTAATAGAAGGAAGGAAATAATAAAGATTAGAGCAGAGATTAAATGAAATATAGCCTAAAAGAACCCAAAAAATTAACAAAACAAAGAGTTTGTTCTCTATTTGAAAAGAGAAACAAAATTGACAAACTTTTAGTCAGACTAAGAAAAAAAGAGAATACTCAAATAAACAAAATTGGAGATGAAAAAGGAGACTACAGCTGATAATACAGAAGTACAAAGAATCATAAAAGTCTACCATAAACAATTATATACCAACAAATTGGATTATGTAGAAGAAATGGATAAATTCCTGGACACATACAACCTACCAAGACTGAATCATGAAGAAATACAAAATCTGAACAGACCAACAAAAGTAATGAAATTGAATCAGTAATAAAAAGTCTCCCATCAAAGAAAAGCCTCGTACCTGATGGCTTCACTGCTGAATTCTACCAAACATTTAGAAGAGAATACCAGTTCTACTCAAAATATTCCAAAAAATTGAAGAGGAGGGAATATGTCCAAGCTCATTTTATGAGACCAGCATTAGCATGATATTAAAACCAGACAAGGGCACAAAAAAAAGAAAACGACAGGACAATATCCCTGACAAACGTAGATGCAAAAATCCTCAACAAAATACTAGCAAACTGAATCAATGGCATGTTAAAAAGATTATCACCATGATCACGTAAGATTCATCCCAGGGATGCAAAGATGGCTCAACATATGCAAATGAATAAATGTGATACATTATACTAACAGAATGAAGGAAAAAACCCACATGATCATTTCAACAGATGTAGAAAAGAATTTGTCAAAATTCAACATCCCTTACTGATAAAAATTCAATAAATTAGGTATAGAAGGAATTTATCTCAACACAGTAAAGGCCATATGTGACAAACCCACAGCTAAAATTATACTGAATGTGAAAATGTTGAAAGCTTCTCCTCTAAAATCTGAAAGAAGACAAGAATGGCCATTTTCACCACTTTTGCTCAACATAGTACTGGAAGTCCCAGCCAGAACAATTAGACAAGAGAAAGAAATAAAGAGTATCCAAGCTGGAAAAGAAAAAGTTAAATTGTCCCTGTTGCAGTTTGCAGATGACATGATATTATATATAGAATATCCTAGAGACTTCACTAAAAAACTGTTAACACTAATAAATTTAGTAAATTTGCAGAATGCAAAAATCAACATATAAAAATCAGTAGCATTTCCATACACTATTAGCAAACTATCTGAAAAAGACATTTTAGGAAACTATCCCATTTACAATAGATACAAAATAAATAAAATACTTAGGAATAAATTTAATCAAGGTGGTGAGAGATCACTTCACTGAAAACTGTAAGGCACTGATGAACCATATTGAAGAAGACAAAAATAAATGAAAAGATACATCATGTTCGTGGACTGGAAGAATTAATATTATTAAAATGTCCATACTATCCAAAGTGATCTACAGATTTATTGTAATCTCTATCAAAAAATATAATACCAATGACATTCTTCACAGAAATAGAAAGACAATCCTAAAATTTGTATGGAGATACAAAAGATCCCTAAACAATGCTGAGGAAAAAGAACAAAACTGGAGCCATCAAACTATCTCACTTCAAAAATATATCACAAAGCTAGAGTAACTAAAACAGCATGGTACTGGCAGAAAAATAGACACATAGACCAATGGAATAGAGTAGAGAACACAGAAATAAATTCACTAACTTATAACCAACTGGTTTCAACAAAGGTGCCAAGAAAACACAATAGAGAAAGGATGACCTCTTTAATAGATGGTGTTAGGAAAACTCATTATCCAAGTGCAAAAGAATGAAGCTAGACCCCTGCGTTTCACCATATACAAAAATCAACTCAAAATGGATTGAAGGCTTAAATGTAAGATTGAAAATGATAAAACTAGAATAAAATATAGGAGAAATGCTTTATGACATTGGTTTGGGCAAGGATTTTTTTTTTTTTTTTTTTTTTTTTGAAACAGAGTCTCACTCTGTTGCCCGGGCTAGAGTGCCGTGGCTTCAGCCTAGCTCACAGCAACCTCAAACTCCTGGGCTCAAGCGATCCTCCTGCCTCAGCCTCCCAAGTAGCTGGGACTACAGGCATGTGCCACCATGCCCGGCTAATTTTTTCTATATATATTTTCCATATATATTTTTAGTTGTCCAGATAATTTCTTTCTATTTTTAGTAGAGACGGGATCTCGCTCTTGCTCAGGCTGGTCTCAAACTCCTGACTTTGAGCAATCCACCCGCTTCGGCCTCCCAGAGTGCTAGGATTACAGGCGTGAGCCACCACGCCCAGCCAAGGATTTTTTTTTTTAATAAGATCACAAAATCAAAGGCAACAAAAGCAAAAATACACTAATGGAATTACATCAAACTAAAAAGCTTCTGCACAGTAAAGGAAACAATCAATAGAGTGAAAAGACAATCTACAGAATGGGAGAAAATATTTGCAAACTATGCATCTGATAAGGGCTTAATATCCAAAATATGTAAGGAACTCAAACAACTCAATAGCAAAAATAAATAAATAAATAATCAATTAAAAATTAGGCAAAAGACCTGAATAGACATTTTTCAAAAGAAGATATGCATATAATATATGAAAAAATGCTTAACATCACAATCATCAGGGAAATACAAATCAAAACCACAATGAGATAGCACCTCATTCCAGTTAAAATGGCTATTATCAAAAAAGCAAAAACTAAATGCTGGCACAGATGAGAAGAAAGGGGAACTCTTATACACTACTGATGGAAATGTAAATTAGTACAGTCATTATGGAAAAGAATATGAAGGTTCCTCAAAAAATAAAAAACAAAACTATCATATGATCCTGCAATTCTGCTATTGGATATATATCCAAAGAAAATGAAATCACTACATCAAAAAGATATCAGCACTCCCATGTTTACTGCAGCAGTATCCACAATAGACAAGATATGGCGTCAACCTAAGTGTCCATCAATGAATGAATGGATGAAGAAAATGTGGTATATATACACAATGGAATACTATTTGGTTATAAAAAGAGGGAAATTCTGTCAATTGTGACAACATGGATGAGTCTTGAAGACATTATGTTAAGTGAAATAAGCTAGACACAGTAAAGCGTGATCTTACATGTAGGATCTAAACAAGTTGGTCTCACAGAAGTTCAGAGTAGAATAGTGGTTACCAGAGGCTGGGATGCTTAGAGGCAAGGGGATGCAAGGGAAGTTGCTCAATAGGTACTAAGTCACAGGTAGGAGGAATAAGCCCTGGTGTTCTACTGCATGGTACGGTGACTGTGGTTGATAATATTGTATTGTATATCTCAAAGTAGCTAGAAGAGAGGATTTTGGATGTTCTCACCACAAAGAAATGATAAATGTATGAGGTGATGAATATGCTAATTATCCTCTTTTGATTCTTACACAATATATATGTATTGAAACATCACATTTTACCCCATAAATATGTATAATTATTATGTGTCAGTTAAAAAGAAATTTCTATTAGCCACATTAAACAAGTAAAAAGAGAGAGAAAAGAAGAAACATTGAAAAGTATTAGGCTGATAGTAAATACTAAAGGAGAGAAAACGTTATTACAAAAAAAAATGTGAGGCCGGGTGTGGTGACTCACTCCTGTAATCCTAGCACTCTGGGAGGCTCAGGAATTCGAGACCAGCCTGAGCAAGAGCAAGACCCTGGTCTCTACAAAAAATAGAAAAATTAGTCAGGCATGATGGAACGCGTCTGCAGTCCCAGGTACTCAGGAGGTTGAGGTAGGAGGATCGCATGAGCACCGGAGTTTGACGATGCAATGAGCTACGATGATGCCACTGCACTCTACCCAGGGTGACAGACTGAGAAAAGAAAAAAAAGAAAGAAAAAATGTGTTCTAGGAAGTAAGGTTCCGAGGACATTCGCAGTGGGATAAAAAGGGAAGGGTTAATATTTATGGCAATTGTGCCTTGTTGCTTGATTTCTTTGAGCAACTTTATATGTGAATCTGAATTTTCATGAACCGATGACCTAAGCACAAAGAAAAACAGTGAGACTGTCATATTGCTATGGAGCAATGTAATACTCTCAGTTTACTCATTGGACTCCTCCAGAAAGCTTTAAAAATGATGGCTTTTTAATTTAAGTCCCATTCATTTATTTTTGTTGTTGCCGTAATTGCCATTAGGGGGTAAAAACTTACCTGTCAGGTACAATGTACACTACTCTGGTGACAGGCACACTAAAAGCCCTGACTTCAGCTATGTACAATTCATCCATGTAACAAAACACTTCTACCCTCTCGATATTAAAAAAAAAAAAATACTGCTATCTGGGTCTCCCCCTGCCCCCAGAGATTCTGATTTAATTTGTCTACAGTGCATCCTGGGCATAAATACTTTATTATAATTTGCCCCAGGCAATTTGAACGTGCAGCCAAAGCTGAGGAACAGTGGTTAAGGCTTCCTTTTATAGCTATTGTGTTACTTGTGTCCTTGAGAACTTCAACTAAAGTTCTCTGCACCTCAGTTTCCCCATGAATAATCGAGGCAATGGAACAGATTATGTTTAAGTTTCACTTCCGCTCCTATGTATATATTCTATACCTGTGAATATTAGTCAGTATAACCATTAGATACATTCTAAAACTGGAAAGAGTATATAGCAGGTACATAATAAGTGCTCAATATGGTTTTCATTAAATAAATGAATGAATGCTTTGTCAAACCTCATGACAGCTGGAAATGCAGTTTAACTCCCTATGCTCCACGATCTAGGTTACCTCAAATGAATTTTAACCCTATCCACTAGTTACCAGGTAAGAGTATAACATGCTGTATTTTTTTATTTTTCAGAATGATTTATTTCAGTAAGGTTGTTTGCAAAGTAACTTATTTAAAATAAGCCCTATTTACAATTGATTCTCAGTATGAAATTGGAGTGAATAGTCAGTGGGAATGATACTTCCTTCATAAGCTGCAAATGAGAGGATGGAAAGAAAATTTGAAAGTGACCAGCCCTGGGGCATGTCAGCCATTGGGCCCATGTTGGAATCTCAAGTTTCTTGCCTCACAACTTGCTTTTCTCTTCAGTATCCCCTGAAATTTTGCAAATAGAGCAGGGTTGTAGTCATAACTAGTATTTATTGAGCCTTTTAGGATTTTTCATGCATTATCTTTAATCTTTTTATCATCCTGTGGTAGGGCAGGCATTATTTTCATCTTCACTTTGCACCTAAAGTGCATTTTGATTAAGTAACTTGCAAGGCTGCAATTGGAACTTCAGCCCATCTGGCTCCAAAGCTCAGTCTCCCAAAGGATATAATAGTCAAGGTGGTCTCAAAAAAATCCAAAATCCCTTAACTTCAGGATTCAAGTTGTATAAAGTGAGGTTACCTACTAATTAATTTCATAAATTTGAAAATCTGTGCTAGAAAAATTTTAGAAGACAAATTATGGTAGAATATGAAGCCCCTACTCAATTAGAGAACGTCTATCAAGTGGCTGTGAAATCACAAACTGAGATTTAGAAATTTATAAAACACAATAGACATGAGACATCTGCAAATGAAGGCAGCAATAATGAGGAATAAGGAGGTTACTGTTAAGTTTTAACTCAGTCCAGAAAATGGAAAATTCCATTACCTTCTGGCAATTTCTGAGGCCATTCTTGCAGAGTGACAAGGACAGCTCCATCATAGACCTTCTAAGCATCTTTGATATTCCCCCAGCAGGCAACATCTCTGTCTGAGTTTATCTGCTTCCCTCATCACCCTCAGAGCCTCTGGAAGCTGGTAAGAGGAGTTAAGGGTAATAATTGCAAAGGGTGATGTTTATTTGCCCATTTCCTGGAACTTAAGACCAGGAAACAGTAATCAGGCAACTGAAAATCTGTTGCAGGGTGAATTTTATCTTTCTGCTTAGGAATCAGAAAGATTCCTCTCCCCAGGCTTCCTGTTCTTCATCTCTTGTTGGAACATGTTATAAGAGCATCCTGTTTAACAGGTTAAGCACTGGGTTTCTGCTTTGCATGCAATCCTACCAGATGGTCCTTAGAGTCTCCTCTTAGACTGCTTGCAAATCTGACGTAATTCTTTGCTTCCATCTCCAAACTCCCCTTAACTGGTCCTAAATGGTTATCATCTTGGTATTATTATTGTCATTGCTATTAGTGTCATCATGGCTAACACCATGACATGACAGCCCTCTGACTTTAATGAAAGTTTCAGCCCATATTATGAATATAGCTCTTTGCAGTTCACAAACCACTTTTATTTCTGTATTCTCATTTTAGGTTCACAATAGCCCTGAGAAACAGGCAGAGAAGGGGTTATTACTCTTATTTTATAAGTAAGAAACTCAAGAGTCAGAGAGGCAGTAACTAACAAAATGGCCTATATCATGAGATGGTGAAGAAAATATCAAACCTAAGCCTGGGTATCAAAATTTTCCATTTCAAGACCTCTACCCTTTCTGTACATTCTATTTATTTATTTGACCATTTCTTCGTTTGTCTGTCCACTTACTTATTTGATGCAATTAAAGATGCTAGAATTTCAGGGCGATGAAACTCTTGAGGATGTAAGGCCGATTTAGGAAGCCTGCTTTTCACCTAACAAATTAGGCTCTGCTATTTGGAGGTACTTGACCTCTTTTGTTTTTGTTTATTTTGGCAGTTAAGACAACTGGGTGATAACAATTGATAATAGAAAAATTATTCGGTAATTGACTTTTATTATTTTTAAAAATTGACCTTGAGTTCATAAAACTAATTTAAACAGCTGACTACACATATATGAATATAAGAGAAAACATTCTTTCTTATATTATAAATGTGTTTTTAATATGAATGTTAATTGGTCATAATCCAAGCAGTACTAATTTAATATGATGAAAAGGGAGTAACCCAAACACCTGTGAATGACAAGAACTCAAAGTAAGATTATTCTGCAGGCTTAGGCAAACTTCCTGGGATATTCCTGGGTGACTACACTTACTGTAAGATTAGCCCTGTTGCACAAGTTATATTACAGGCCATAATGCTAGTAAGAGCTAATATATGTGTTGAGCACTTACTAAGTATCTGGCATAATATTTCTTTATTGAATTTCATCAATTAATGCTTGAGATAGGCATTATAATTATCATTTTATAGGTGAGAAAACTGAGGCTCAGCAGAGTTAAGGAATTGATTTGAGATTGTACTGTTCAGAAGAATGAAGCTGAGATTTGAACTGAGCTCTGTCTCACTCCAAAGTTCATGTTCTTTGTAACATTCTACACTGTCAGTTGAGG
Source organism: Avahi laniger (assembly GCA_963575035.1). Lineage (NCBI taxonomy): Eukaryota > Metazoa > Chordata > Mammalia > Primates > Indriidae > Avahi > Avahi laniger. The sequence continues at coordinate 20,326 of CAUYSK010000308.1, read as the reverse complement.
ATTGGCACAGTGGAGAACCTGAATTCAACCTTATATTTCAGGGGAAAAGATTAAATTTCTCTGGCATCGGCGGTAGCCATAAATTTTCTTACCTTTAGGTCTGGCTTTCTTATGGCTCTATTTATGATACACTCCTCATCTGTAAGGAGAGGGTGGTCAGGAGTAAGACCAACTGTGCTGTTTAATGATGACAGGTAGATCCATATTACCTTTTTCCGAGAGTAAATTTGGTATTCGTCCTGAGGAAACAGACACCAAAACCCCCATGAAGTTAAAAGAAGTCATCAGGCTGCAATTCAACCTAAAAAACATCAGCTTAATATAATTCTGTAAATGTTTGGAGCTGGTGAACATTCTAGACAGAATGATATGTCTTTGAAAGATGGTAGATAGAGAGCCTCGATGGGAAAAGACTTGTCATCATTTACCGAGGAATCTGGATGTGCCCATGGGGCAGTGACACATATAACAAAGCTCGAGAGGCAGGAGGCACGTGCTCAGATAAGAGGTAGTTTACACCATTACCTTCCAGCCTGTGGCCACATGCAAAATTTCATCTGGGGAAAAAAACAAAAATAAGCATTCCAAGGGTATCTGTGGATCTTGGAGGGTGAGGAAACCAAGTCAATCAAATCATTTCCATTGTCAGGGCTTAACTTAAATTTCACCTCTTCCAGAAGAACCTCTTCAACACCCTTCCTCCAGGAAAAAAAAAATCAAACAAAAAAAAAAACCTGTCACTTTACTAACTCTGAGAGATTTTAAGTGTCCCTCTTTTGTGCACCTAATCATTTTCTGCCTGAATTCTCTTAGTTCTTCTAGGCTATCTTGAAAATAGGGATTATGTTTTATTGTTCCTTGTCTCCCCATTGGTGTGGGGCACTGAGACCTGCTCAATGACAGTCTGATGAATGGATGAAAGAGACTGAAGGCATGGACCGAACGTGCCCAAGGTAACTGTCAAGATGCTAGCACAGGTGGGATTGAAGGAGACACCTTATTGCATGACCCTAATTGAAATTGATTCCCTTTGCAGTGCACTGATGACTTCACCATGAAATTAAATAAGAGGGAGCAGCAGTGGATTGAGGAACAGACACCGCAATGGTCCCTTGGAGACTGATATGATAATAACAGTAGTTTCAATCTGAATGGGTAAATCCTAAACATAAAACCCACGAGGATGTCTGGCAAACCTCAGGAGCTAAGGGCAACAAGGCAAGTCAAGCCCAGGAACAATTTTATGCCTGGGGAATGTATGTCAGAGTCAGGAATTGTCTCCACCACATCCACTTTTGCTATGAAGAGGATCCTAGATGACTCTGCAAAAGGCAGACAGGAGAAATTGTAGTCGCTGCAGCTAATCTATAACATTAATTCTCCACAGGAGGAGCCCACCTTCATGCCTTTGCTCCTGCCGCCCCCTTAGCTTGGAATACATATCCTCCTCTCCTCTCCTCTCCTTCAGCCTTCACAGGGCTACATCCTACCATCCTTTGGGCTCCAGCTCGAAGTCCACACCCTGGGAACCTCTCTAATTTCTCTGGGTCTTCTCACCTCCAAACCGTCAGGGTACTCGAGATTCTTACCACATTCTACCCTTCGCCTATCCACCTTCTCACTTCTCTTGGACTGTGGGTAAGGGCTGCGTTTGAGGCATGTCTGTGCTCCAGCCAGGCCTAGAACAGATTCTGAGAGAGAGAAAGAGAGAGATGAGAGAGAGAGGAAGAGAGACAGAAAGAGAAAGGGAGGAGCAAGGAACAAAGGAACAGGGGAGCAGAGGACAGGTGAGGGGAGCAAAAGGGAGGGGGAAACATCCTTACAGGAAATTTGAAAGTTAATGAATAAATTTTAAAAATCAATGAAATCAGCTATTACCATATGGAAAAAATAACTAAATCAAACTGGATCACATTTGCAAGGAGTTACCTTCAGAGCCTAAGAATGACTGAAGATGGCTACATTTCGAATGACCGAGGTATGGTAGAGTAGGCAACCAACTCTCTGGAACATACCTTAAAGATGGTTCAGCATACTGACATAGTTCAGTATAGCTTTGCCTTGGACCTCAGCAAAGGAAGCTTTGTTGTGAGAAGAACATTGAGTTGCTAATAACAACAATAATAATAATAGTTAACCTTTATTTAGCACTTACTATATTCTAGGCACATAGTGCTCTACATGTATTATTTTTTTTTCAATTTCAGCATATTATGGGGGTACAGATGTTTAGGTTACGTATTTTGCCCTTGCTCCACCCCCCAAGTCCAAGTTTCAAATATGTCCATCCTTCGGTGGTGCGCATTGCATTCTCTGTGTATGCATATACCCGTCCCCACTCCCTCCTCCCCCTCCCCCTCCCCCCTGCCCAACATCCCATAGATGTTATTCTTATATGTGCACGTATGTATTATTTTATTTAATGTCAAAAAGCCCACAAGGTAGTTACTGTTCATTATTCTCCCATTTAATAAGAGAGGAAGCAAAGACACAGTAACTATTAGAGCAGGGATTTAGCAGCCCCCCTCCCCCATTGACCCCCTCTAGAGTCCCCTGTCACCCCTCACTCTAGTCTACATTTTACTGAAAAATGCAATTTGATTGGGCTGCCCTTTTTAGATCCAGCCTGAACTGGGACTTCCAAACAACAAAGTTTCGGCAAAAATTTGGTAAGAAAACACATAATTTGTAGGTAAATTGGAACACAAATTATAAAAGAGCCATCAAGACCACAGACCTCTGGCCACCAAGTGATGACAATTAGGAAGGCAGCTACTCTGGATCCTCCTAAGTGAATTAAAATAATATTAACTAGTATTTTTCATATGATTATTCAGCAGTTTATAAAAACGTTTTGTACTAGTTATCTTATTTTAGGCTCACAATTTTCCAAAGTCAGTATTATCATTATCTCCACTTTGCGGGATGACTAAGAATTGCTCCAGGCCATCTGCAACTGGTAGTAGGAGTAGAACTGGGACCTGAGTTCAGATCTTCCTCCTCTAAATCTTGGCTCCTTTTTCTTTATTTTGACAAATTGTGGCATGGTGTCTGTGGCTTGTGTGTGAAAATCATTTTGAATTCTGCACTGTGTTACAAATAGCACCCAGTTTCTCATAATCTCTGCTCTCCTGGCAGCCCAGAATCTGATTCCCAAAATCAACCTGCCACCCTCCGGCCCTCTGTGACAGCAAACAGACCTGCAGACGGCAATGCCTGACAAGGGGAAAGCAAAGTGGACCACTGGAACTTGCAGGTTCTCAAAGGCCAGTGTTAATCCAATGCACCTTAATCCATGCCTTAGTCTATGTGACTACTAAAAACAGCAATTCATCTACACACCTGCACTTGGCTACAGCTTAAAGCATCGCTAAATCAAAGGTGCTTGGATACACAACTGTTTGCCTTTAAGCTCATTTTCTGTCATCCCTTTTATTCCTAAGCCCAATAATTCATAATTCTGTATAATGTGAAGTATGAGCATAATAAAAGGGATGCAAAATAAAATTAGACAACCATTTTCTTAGAGTAGGGGGATGACACTGACTTCTCTCTCGTTTATTACCATGTTGAGGACTCTGTCAAATCACCCAGCTCTTTAAGGGGTGATTTTTTTTTTTAAGGAAAAAAAAAAGAAAAGAAATGGAAGGCAACTTCCATTTGTCAATGTCGAGTGATCGCTTTGGGCAATATCACCAACTTCTCTCAGTTTTCAGTTTGGTGTTTTTCCAGTATGGAAAGAGCACAGGCTTGAGACCTGAGCACACATCTCAGCTCCAAACTGTCTTGCAACTCTCTGAGCCTAATTTTCTTTATCTGGAAAATGGGGATAATAATACTACATTTCATGGATGTTTGAAGATTAAATGAAGTAATACATAATGCACCTGGTCCAAGGCCTGGCCCATAGCAGGGAGGCTGCTGCTAGTTGTCTTATAGCTCTGTGCCTCATTTTTCACAGCATGTTGTTCCTGAGATATTTCTGTAAATAGAAACTTATTTTCCCTTTGAAGAAACTTTAGAATCTCTGAGAGTCTCTATTTTTCGTCTCTAGAAAAGCAGAATCTTTACGTGGAAATGGCATCTCCCTCTTTAGTCTGTTTCCCAGCTCTCTTCCAAGCAGTCAATGATCTGTAAAATAGTTAAATGCACCAGAGAGTCTACCATTTTAAATAATCCATTTGTAATGCCAATAATCCAGACTGTTTGCTTGGCAAATGTGGACTTTTTACATCAAGTCTCATTGAGAAGGCTTTACTTCCTCTTTATCAAAAGAATTAACCAGATTAGTCCTTGAACTCTAAAAAAAGTAGGTTTTAAAATAATTCAAGAGTGAATCTCAAAAGTTGAATATACACAAAGGACCAATGTTTGAGCAGGACAGAAAAATAGAGGAAGAAACATGGACATTTCTTATTTCCCATGGCCTTGCACTTTCTGAACCTGGAAATGCCAGATTAACTTATATATTTGAATGAAGTAAGTGATCCAGCTTATCTCACTCTAACCTTTTACTACAATCACTTCATCCCTTGAAATTTAAAAGTAGTGTAATGGGGCTGGGCGCAGTGGCTCATGCCTCTAATCCTAGCATTTTGGGAGGCCGAGGTAGAGTATCACTTGAGCCCAGGAGTTTGAGACCAGCCTAGACAAAATAGAGAGACTCCATTTCTATAATATATATATATATGTCAAAAAATTATCCAGGCATGGTGGCACACACCTGTAGTCCCAGCTCCTTGGGAAACTGAAGCAGGAGGATTGCTTGAACCCAGGAGTCTGAGGTTGCTGTGAGCTAGGATCACATTACCGCACTCTAGCCTTGGCAATAGAGTGTGCCACCTTATCTCAACAAAAAAAGTAGTGTAATGGTCACTTCAAGTTCAGGCCAATGCTATGACTTCTCTCATATAGTTTACTACACAAAAAATGTACTTCTGAGACTTGCCTTAAAAAATAACTAATTACAAATTTCTAAAGAGATATTAAAAAATCTCTTCCCCTCTCTTAGCCAGACCCATTGATGTTATAGATACCCTGATCTCATATTCCTTATGTTGCTTAGCTTGGAAAGGTTGACATAAGAGACACAGAGAAGGTTCTAAGCTTTGGAGAATCTCACACTAATTATCATCTCAGCACTCTACCCTGGAACATGTTGTCCCAAAAAAGGGCAGGCAGGAGGGACAAAGCAATGAAGTCATATGACAAAGCAAAGGTTATATCTATGTTTGTTTGCAAAAACAGGAAATCTGGAGCAACTCAGCATACATTTTGAAGAGACTGGGGGTTTTGGCTTGTTTTTGTAGTTGTTTTTTGAGGAGAGGGGGGAACAGTGAATTAGCTGGTTCATCGTCTGAAACTTCTGGGGATACAGTGCACAGTAAAAGTTGACCAGTGCCTGTGGAACACCTGCTTGCCAGGCACAGTCTTCATCACAGCGCTTTACACATTTCACCTCTTTCGTCCTCACAGGAGGCATGTATGATCATTGGCCCCGCTTAACAGAAGGAAAAATGGAGGCAGAGAGGGCTTAATTAACTTACTATTATGGACTGAATTGTGTCTTCCCAAAAGCCCTAGCCTCTAATCTATTTGGAGATAAGGCCTTTGAGGAGGTAATTAATGTTAAATGAGGTCATAAGGGTAACACACTAATCCAACAGGACTGACGTTCATACAAGACAAAGAAGAGACACCAGTGGTGCGAGAGCACAGAGGAAAGACCGTGTGAAGACACAGCAAGAAGGTTGCTGTCTGTAAGCCAGGAAGAGAGGCCTTGCCAGAAACAGACCTTGTGGGCACCTGGATCTTGGCCGTTTACAGCTGCCAGAACTATGACAATAAATCGATGCTGTTTAAGACACCAGCCTGTGGTATTCTGCTATGGCAGCCCTAGCAGACAAATACATTGCCCAAGGTAGGTCCGGAGCAACGCTGGGAACCAAATCCAGGCATTCAGGATCTAGAGTTTGTCCTTAAACCACTTCACAATGCTGTAGAAGACCTCTGTAGAGTCTGGTCCCTGGTCAGAGAGTAACTAGATCTTTAGTTGGAACTCTAGTTCAACTCTCAGTAGAAGTTTTGCTTCTATGTCTTACAGCTATAGGGCCCTGAGCATTTTGTTTAATTTCTCTATGCCTCCATCTGTAAACTGGGGTGATATATACTCTACAGGTAAGAACCAAATAAGATAACATGCATGTAAACGCTTTGTAAACTATTAAATCATAATATAAATGGCCCTGTGTTATAAAGGGTAATGGCCTCAAAGCTATTTGTCTTGGGAGAGATTTATTAAAGAATATAAAATTACAGCCAGATAGGAGGAATAAGTTATAGTGTTCTATACCACTGTAGGATTGCTATAGTTAACAATAATATATTATTATATAGCTTCAAATAGCTAGAAGGAGGATATTGAACATTCCCAACACAAAGAAATGGTAAATGTTTGATATGATATACATGCTAATTACCCTGATCTGATCACTATGCATTGTATGTATGGAAACTTCACTATGTACCCCATGAATATGTACAATTATTGTCAGTTAAAAATAAAATTAAAAAACAAAACAAATAAACAACAACAAAAAAAACACATTTGTGTTAACATAGAGTCATCTCTCAGAGGCCGGATCACAGAATTGCAGATTTCTGGCTGGATGTGTAATGAAAAACCAGGCTGAAATGCGGGGCGGGGGGACAGGATTCAGAAGAGGGAATGTGTACTGAAATGAAATGTAATTGTATGTTCTCTTACTTTCTCAACTGTGACATTTCACTTTAGCATTTTTGTAATGAAGTGCTGGTAGCAAACATGAGACTATTTACTATATTTTTGTTCCAATTCTCCTTTTTCAGTCGAATTAGATAAATGTTGAGCCCTGCTGCAGCCGTGTGCTGGGTGCTGAGGGGATGAAAAGTAGGCCACGATCACTGTCGTCAGAAAGCTCGTAATCTAACAAAACGATACGCTATCATAAGGCGTGTACTATGGCGAGGGACTCAGGATACAGAAAGTCTGAAAGTTCAGGTTCAGGTTCTTTGCCCATGCAATTCCCTCTCCCTAGACAACTCTCCCTGGTGACTGTCTCCACCAGTCACCATCACCTTTTCACTCTTGTCTTTTGGACCTGGAGAGAGGCTTTCCTCACTTTTTTGACCTGGTCAAATCTCTATTACATAATCCTACCATAACCATGAACCTTTCCTCAGTACTAAGTAGCACTTTTAATAATTGGATTTTTACATTTATTTGTGTAGTAATCTGATAAATTCTATGAGGTCAAGAATCTTGGTTTTATTAATCAACATACTTCCCTTCACATCCCACCCTCGCTCTCTCTCTTTCTCTCTCTCACACACACACACACACACGCACACACACACACACACGCACACACCTGCCCATGACCTAGCACTGTTGGCTGGCATACAACTTGTGTTCATCAAATTTATGAAGGAAAAAAGGACAGGAGAGAAATCTTGACTTTGATATTTACTAGGTTGTAAAATTGTTTGTTCTCTCTGTAACCTAATCTATAAAATGGAGGTGATAATGCCCATTTTCCAGGGTTATTATGAGGATTAAATAAAATAATTGATGACATGCTGTTTTAAAAACCATAAAGTGAACAACATTTTAACACAAGGCAGACTGCAAAAAGCACTACAGTAGTCAGCAAGGAAACACAGAGCTAATGCAGACTGTGTAGTAACTCCTTCCAGAATTGGGGCAGAGAATGAATCAACAAAGACTTAATAGAGAAGGTGAGATACGGCTGAGAAATGAGGTTTTAATAAGCAGAGATCAAACGCCTACTTTCTATAATGCGTTTACCTCATAGAGAATGTGTCTGTGCGTGCGGGGTATGTGTTGACTCATCACTAGAATGTCACTCTGCAAGGACAAGAATCTCCATCTGTTTTGTTCATAGCTGTATTTCCAGTGTCCGTAACAATGGCTGGTATATGGTTGGTGGTGAGTAAACACTACTGAATGAATAAATAAGTGAATGAATGGAGGAGAGAGGGACTATCAGAACAAACTTTGTGGGTAAAATCATGAACAAAGCAAAATACCTACTTCCTGTAGAAATTGGTGCTGGTGTGGGGAGCGCTGGCTGTGAGAGACCAAGGTGCGGCAGCAGAGCAGAAAGGGGAGGAGGTAAAGGAGCCAGGAAACACAAATGCTGCTGATTGCTGAGAGGACGTGGGCTGCCACTCGCACAGGTGGTTCTCAGAGTTTCTAAGTTTTGAAGCTAAAGCCCCTACCCTTGACTTTCCCTCCCTTCCTTCCTTCCTTCCTTCCTTCCTTCCTTCCTTCCTTCTTTCTTTTTCTTTCTTTTTTTTCTGAGCTAGTCTTGCTCTGTCGCCCCGGCTAGAGTACAGTGGCATCCTCACAGCTCACTGTAACCTCAAACTCCCGGGCTCAAGCGATCCTCCTGCCTCAGCCTCCCAAGTAGCTGGGACTACAGGCGCAGGCCACATAGCCCAGCTAATTTTTTTATTTTTAGTAGATAGAGTCTTGCTCTTGCTCAGGCTGATCTTTGAACTCCCCAGCTCAAGTAATCTCCTGCCTCAGTCTCCCAGAGTGCTAGGATTATAGGCATGAGCCACTGCACCCGTCCAGCCTTGACATCTTTCGCTGAAACCAAAGGGAAAATGCTCCCTGTTAAAACAACAAGCCAAAGTGCCTTGAGTCAGGCCTCACTACTAATCATCACAAAATGATGAGTCTTTGACAACAGGTCGCATACAATGACAATGAAGGAAAAACTGTGTTTCTAATAACCGTAAAGATGGAAACTATGAAAATTATCAGGAGCATCTGAATTCAAAACACCAATGAACGTAAATCATGTTATTTGCATAGAAATGTGGCATTGCTACAGACTTTAATTAAAATTCAAAAGTAGATGAATAATGAATAAAATGCCCCTTTTAAAATTATAAAATAAAAATGTAATTACTCTTATCTTTTGGAAAAATCTCACTGTTAGAGGTACTTAATAAGAGAAGAGGGGTGGAAAATAAACTGTGTACTGAAGACTTTCAGTCAGTACATCGTGGCCTTTTTTTTTTAGTGTTAAGAAATGACTACCCAGTCAGTATTTGTGCTAATGATCCGTAATCTTACCAGTGTGAGATTGATGATAAATACCAAGTACTGATTTTTTAATAGCATGAAGAACAGATACACAACACATTTTCAGGTTGGAGTCATCCAGTTTTCCTTAATGGGAAGTCGTTATAGTCCAGCTATTGTAAAATAATTCAAATAAAATCTTCGTAAGGTGTCATTTTAATGCAAATAACCTAGCAGCAGATTTTTAAACTATTAGTGCCCAAAGCTTATTTTTATCTAAGTCTCAGATAGTAAGAATGTTTGAAATAATTGAATTCTTGTCTAATTACGTAAAGACTAATTTAGAACCTCATTTATTTGGAGAGTCTCTGGCATAGCAAATCCATTTAAAGTGACACACAAGAGCAGGTAATTAAAAATTAAAGTTGAAATGAAGACAAAAAAAGCAAGATTGAAGCTGGTTTAGACTGCTTTGATTAGTTATGGAGGGGAGTGAAATGCGGAGGGGCTTGATAGACTTTCAAAGATGCGAAGATGCTAAGAAAGAGGTGGGATGATGGAATGCAGCTCCCAGAGGCACCAATACAAAAGTATTGAGCCTTTCCAGTACATGTCCAGTTCCAAAGCTAACTGCATGCACCTGGGAGAGATCACCTGGCCGAATATGAAAGAGAGCTGGGATTCACAGCCACAGAACACCTCCCTCATGTCTGTTATCCTGGAAGGGATTGCCAGGCCTCCTGTACAATACGAAAAGGGCCCATCAGCCAGATAAGTAGGGCCATTAGACACCAGTGTCCCTCGAGTATAGCAAGTTCTTTGTATAGAAAGCTCTTGGAGTGGCTTGAGCAATCGCGTGCGTGCGCGCACACACACACACACACACACAATCAAAATGGTCTTTGATGATGGATTTTACAATTTGCAGATAGCTTTTACATACATAATCGCACCTCATTCTCACACCAGCCCATGAAAGAACAAGTACTTTACCTGCCCCATTTTACAAGTGGAGAAATCAAGGTCCTGAAAAGTTGGGTAACAAACCTAAGGTGCTAGGACTAGAAGTCAAAACTTTAGACTCCGAATCCCCAAAACGCACCATCGCCCTGCTTGGTGACATTTTTTTTTTTTTCACTCTTAGATTTTTCTTTCTCCCTCTTCATTTTTCTTTTACTTATTTATCTCTCCATTTCTTTTACTTTCCTCCCTTCCTTTTTCATTTCTTTGCCCATTTCCTCTTATTCCTGTCTGTTGCTTGACTCTGCCAGCAACCTCAGAGAGCACAGTTTGGCTAACGCGACGTTCTCAGATCTGAAGTCCGCTGATGCACTCTGAAAGGCAGAAAGCTTTTCTGTTTGTAAGGCTCTGTTTCTGCTGCAGCAAAAGCATTGCCCCTTGTGAACTAGTTGAGGGCAGATGGATGTATCTGCAGGGCAGAGTTAAATTCCTTTCCTGCTGGAAAATAAGAATCTCATTTAAGTTCACGTGGAGGGGTTGATCCATGAAAGATCCCAAAGATAGAGTCTTCCATGAATAATTATGTCTTCGCTCCCAGAAAGCAACCTTTTCTCTACCTCTGCCCCAGCAAGACACTCAGGCTGTGTATGGGAGGGCCGGTTATACTGCTTTGCCAAATCTGGATTATTATTCTCGAGACTATATAAATACATACTGTCTGAGCCATAAATCAAATGTCCATGTCTCTATTTCACTCCCAAAGATCAAGAGAGCTCATAAACGGGAGTGCTATTTACAGTAGTTTTTCTCAAAATGTATCCCCTTAAACCAGAAACATTAGCATCACCTGAGAACCTATTAAAAATGCAAATTCTTGGGCCCCAGTCCAGATCTCATGAATTAGACGCTCTGGGGTGGGCCCCAGCAATCTGCTTTAGGCCCTCTAGATTATTCTGATGTAGTCAAAGTTTAGGAACCACTGGTCTAAGTATAGTGCAATGGGAACAGCCCTAGACTAGAAGCTAAGACACATAGGACTTAGTCCTGCTTGGGCCCCTCACTCACATAAGAGCTAGAGGACACTGGGTCACCTCCCCAGGCCCATTTCATCACCCAGCATACGAAAAAGTATTACTTGGTAGGTTCTGGGCACTTTTCTGTCATGCACATTCTGTAAGTTTTCGTGAAGAATGATTCGAGGCATCAGTAGAGTCCATGCTCCAACCTAACATTATCAATATAATTTGTTCTTACACCACAATAACTTCTTGCTTTCTTAGTCTTGAAGCTTATTCTCCAGGAATCTCTAGTTAAATTATAGTTGGACTTGCGAGGAGGTGCCTCTGCTATCACTGTACTATGGCTCACATGTCAGCTAAACTGGGACATAGAACGAGTGTGGGACCAGAATCCAGAAACGAGGGGTGGGGCTGGCCCCAAAGGAGCAAGTCAGCAAAGACAAACTTCAGTCAACTCTCAGTTTCATTAAAGTTTGGCCCTAGCACTGTGAGATTTCAGATTGAAATGCAGACTTTTTTTCTGGTCATTTGTAAGGCTTGTTGCTATTCTCCTGTCTTACTGCATTAAATAGAATATTTATCTGGAGAGATTGCCAGATACAAAAAGAAGTTAAACTCCCAACAGAGGTTGATTTATCAAGAATTCGGTTGTCATTCTGGGTCATTTGGCTCAGTAAAAGTCATCCGGAAGAGAGTCCTCCGTTAGACTGTCCTTTCTCTCTCCTCAACTGGAATATCCACTTCAGTCTGTCCACCACATATTAATGGAATCATTACCACATGCAGGAACTGTGGGAGCAGCAATTAACAAGCTAGAAGTGGAAACTTCCCTTGTGCAGCTGACAGTCCTGCAGGAATTATGCATATTGTCCAAGTGTCATAAGAGCTATGAAGAATTGGCGTGGGAACAAATACAGGGAAACTCACCTAAGACCAAGGCCTTGTATTAGTAGAGAGAAACAACCACACCAGAAACAAGATGGCTGCGTTTTTACCCTTTTATATCTGCGGAATACCACCCACTCCCATCAAAAACTGTGGCTCTCTCAAATCAGCATGGAAAGAAAGCATCATCCTCAGAGAGATGCTCCCCACCTTCTCTCCAACTCTTCCCCTCCCTTCTTCCAGAGTCACTCCGGTGAGGAGAATAGGCATGGATATGTCAGGGATTGGGGGGAACAGTCAGTGTGAATCTTGTAGCCTGTAGCCTGACTTAACTGCTTTATACTATCTGTTATTTTTAGCTATTAACGTGGTTATTCCCTGCTCTAATATTCACAAAACTCACGATTTTAAATGAAATGCTCCATGAAATAAGTCTCCTTAATCAAATCCCATCATACGCAAATTACTGAATTCTTGGCAGATGAAAGGCTGTGATGGAACTTAAGACTGGAGCCTTTGCCTGCTACCCGCTTGTGCACATGTCCCCCAGCCATGCTCCGTGATGTCCAGGAAAAAGGGGGCACCAGCTACAAAACCAGGTACACACTTACTGTTGTCCTCAGCAACACGACATCTGCTTCTTGCAAGGAACATGGGACACAATTTGCCCATACGTGCCACGCTGGCCTCCAGTAAAACACCAACGGGAGGATTCCAAATGAGAAAATGGATCCAGCAATACAGAGGGTTTGCCGGCAGCCTTGAGTCCGATAGCCAAATATCTCCTGGGACAGAATAAAAAAAGGCCCCCAAATATTGGTTAAGCATAATAAACAATAAATGAGCAAATACTAATTTTAATGATGGAACTGAGAGCAGAATGTGAAGGAGTTGAGGAGAGTAGAGAGAGGCCAGGGTGAGGAATGGAGAAAGAGGAGAAGGATTCTTGACAAATAAGTATAAGACATGATCTCAGACCTCAAGGAAGTTGCAGTCTAACTGGAAAAATCATTTCCTATGATTTGAGCAGCTAGCCACCTTGTGCCAACCACTATGCTAGGTGTTCAGATATATTGTCTTGTTCAAGTCTCCCAATCATACCTACCCCTGTATTATACCTGAAATAAGGTAATATTATCTTCATTTTATAAATAATGGGACTGAGCTCAGAGTGGCTAAATGGAATGACTTACCCAAGGCCAAACAGCTGGGAAGTTCCGCTGCTGAGATTCAAATTCAGCTCTGAGTCTTGAGTTCGATCCACAGCCCTAGCAGACATGACTACAAGCCATGTGACAGGAATGCTAGCTGATAGCCGTAACCAGACCCTCCCCTTGGCTGGACCCAGCTACCTCATGGGCAGGAGAGACTAGCACTAGGCCTTGAGTTCAGAGTCAGGATTTGGTGAAAGTATTTGAGCACAGAGGATTAACAAGTAAATGCCAACTTGAATTTGGGAGTTTGAGGTAGAGCTATGCCTTCCCACACTCCTCCCTTGTTCAGTTAAAAAGGATTTTATATCAAGGGGGAAAACCATAGAGACTTCAACTCATGCTATTCAGCACCTGCTCTGTGCCATGAGGGGATAGTACTAAATCCTAGAGGATATACAAGGGCTGTCCGGAAAGTATCCAGCCATGTCCTGTGATAAATAGAGACATATGTGTCTGGATATTTTCTGGACAGCCCTCGTATATTTGAATAAGATAAGAGGCTCACCTCTAATACATATATGATCTAGACAAACCTTCTCCTTCCAAGAAAAGCCTGAGACAGAATAGAAAAATCACCCGTGAAGTTTATGGCCTCATTTCTGAGCCAGTACAGGGACAGGACTCGGGTCTCAGCTCTGACCAAGGAAGACAACATGGAACGTCGTGATCCAGGCTAATTCAAAGGGTTTCCCTCTGCTGGAATCAGCTCATGCCCAGATAGGGAGAGTGGCCTACCCATCTGCCTTAGGAGTAATGTTTTTCAGGGACACTGGAGTGAGATACTGACACAGGCCGATAAGACACCTGGCTGCAAAGGAACCAGACCTATCCAGATCCAACCACCTGAAGCTAGAAGAGATCCTGATTTTGTTCTTACACTGACTTTTTCCTTCATTATAATCTCATTTTAATGGTAAAAATCACACCCAGGGGTGGGGATTTAACATGTTAATGAGACATGTGATGCATGAAGAAGCTTGGAACAAAACTATACAGGTGCAAGAAAAATCCCCACCTCCACACGCTTACACATCACCCCTTCCCCACCCAAGCCTCTTTGAAACTTTCCCCGAACGCCCCTCAGGGAGCGGGCCTGAAGGACGTTTCCCCTTTGTACTACCTCCCTTGCGCTTAGCATAAGCCCCAGTAAAGCCTTGCCTGTGACTCCCATTTGGCCTCCTGTTAATTTCCACTGCATAGAGAGCCCAAGGGCCTGTGCTGAAAGCAGTTCCACAACTGTATCCCACAAAGTCATAGGTGTACTTTGCACTGGCTGTAACAGCTAGAATGGAGAGGTAGTAGAGTGTCCTGGTTAAAAGCACTTTCTCTGGATCAAGACATTTGGAGTTTGGAGACTGGCTCTGCCACTTAGGAGGTGTGTGACTTTCAGGAAATTATTTTACCTCTTTATTCCTGAGTTTGTTAGCCACAAAATGGGGCTAGTGATAGTACACACCTGGCAGGGTTGCTATCAGGTTTAAATGAGCCGCTATGCGGAACTGCTCTGTAAGCATCGGCTACTGCTTCTGCTACTGCTACTATTCGGCCCATTTCCCCAGCATACACCAGAAATTCTACTTCCTGGTTTATTGGCAGTTAGGTCCAAGAATTCCTAGTATCAGTTCTGCTCTTATAATTGCCTCTTAGGATAACAAAGGAGCTGAAACATAAAACTTTAAATCTACCTATTTTTCTATATAATCTGATAAATGTTACATTATCGCAAAATGTTCTGTGATCCTTGGCTGAAAGCTGCTTTCGGTTGTGATTATTAGGTTCCTTCCTATTATTGGCAGGCCATACAGGTGCTGAAGGGCTTTCTTACGTATTGCCTACACTTGGCATAACTTTGATAAAGTGTTCACATTAACTCAGAAATACAAGCTCTTAACTGATTGTGCAAAGTAGAATGTCTATCTTGACATGAATATTCTTCAGCTCCAAGTCAAGCGATTGCGCTCCAGGAGCCAAGCCCGGAAGGGCTCTGTTCCCTCCTCTCTCCTGCAGCAGTGCTCTGTTAACCCCACAATGAGTAGCACCCCAATCCTAATTTCCCTACTTATCCTGAGTCTGCCTGCCATCTTTTCCTGTGTGCTTTTTACGTTTCTACACTTTGGCGTAGATCAACTTCTACCCTCGAACACAGCCATTTTGTCATCTTTTTAAAATATTATATTTAAAAGTTTCCTTATATTGCCAGTCAGTTGAGCCCCCATGTAAAATGCCTGAGTTACTCTGTTCTGTAGTACAAACCTCTCTGTTACTATGCATTCATTTATGGGCTATTCAGTGACAACTCTCTATAGTTTCCAAAGTGTTTTTGTATTCGTTATCAAGATAAAGTAAACAGGAATTATTACCTTCATTTTCCAGTTAAGAAAACTAAAGTTTAAAGTTACTTTATGTAATAAACAGTTACTATTAGCAACTAATTATTATTGATAAGAATGCTAGCAGCTAAAATTCACTGGGCACTTAAAAGCCCTTCTCTAAGCACTTCACGCATATTGAAAAAGATTAGTTTCCCAAAGCACAAAGCTCTTAAGTAGCTCAAAACTGGGCCTCCAGTCTAGACCTTAGGAGTGCATGAAAGATAATGTTGGCTGGCCATTTCTACTCTAAGGCTCTTCATTCTGTCTTTAATTTCAGTTCAATTTAACAAATGTTTATTAAGTGTCCACCAAATAGCAGACATGTGCTAGACCCAGAGATAAATGAGACAAAACACTAGACTCAAAACACTCATTAGTTTAGTGAGGAAGAGAGATATCCAAACAGCTAAGATAAAACAAGGTTAGAGCAATAAAAGAGTTAGATAGAGGGATTTCCATATAAATTGTCTTCTGAGTGGGGTGCTATTAATAATAACACTGGAATAGCAGAAGTAGACCAGAAGTGTTCCAAGCAAGCCAAGGGAATACCCCCTGGTTATACTACAGTGTTGCTCTAAGAGCTCCCCTACTCTCAGTCTGGGGGATACCACAATACCACTTGGTGTATCCTGACCCATAATACATTGCTAAATTTTCTAGGATGAAATAATATGGACAAGGAGTTTTTAATTATTGCTTATTGAAGTGAGTTGAATTGTAATGAGTTGAAGTAAACTGCATTGCAGGGACTATTAACAGATATTGGGTTTAAAATTGCAAAAATCAGCATGGTGCTCTTATTATCATCCTGTAGCAATTTACTTCCTACATGTATGGTGTGCCTTCCATGTCCTTGAATATGCTTGAAGGAACAGTCCCTGCTACTTTGCACTCCACCCGCTATTACCTCCCAGAAAAAGGGATCAATTAGCCAAAAAGGAATATTGGAAAAATGTCAAAAGAATATGACACAAATAATTAAACTCACGGCAGGCTATGTACATCATGGAACAGTACACTGTCCCTTTCTTTATGCCCCTCCTACCCACACGTTACCCTCCTCACTCTGTTCCTAGCATCCAGGTCCTTTGCATTCCTAAGGGCTTATGCTTTGGTGTCCAGTCCTTCTCCCTTGCAGCTCTCCTATGCTAGAGGAGCCAAACTGTGCTCCCCAAAGCAATGGTCTAAACTACATTGGCTAACAGAACCCCGTCAGAATCTATAGAACCTCTCCCCAGAAAAATACAGAGACACATACACACAAATTTCTCCATAGATATTTAGGGTTGGAGTAGGGAGGTCCAGAGCCTAGACAAGGCCCTGCTCTAGAGGATTCATGAAGCTGAATCAAGACTGATCTTCCTGAGTTTACCGTAACTACCTTACCTTAGGGCCCCACTGACACCAGGTAAGCACTTAATGAATGTAGAGGTGTGAAGACATGGACAACTGGAACAGCGTGGTGGCTGTCTCCAAACAAACTTTATAGGACTATGTCATGACCTGAAGTCCCACCCAGTCCTGAGAGTAGCTCTGAGCCTTCGAGTGTCAGAAACTGCCAGCAGAAGTCTCTTAGGGACGACTCCAGCTAAGTGGATCTCAGAGACCGGGGTGAATGAGCGAGGGCGAAGTGTGTGGCTGTCACACTGACCGGCACGTGTGGGTTGGTATTAAGAGCGTATTCTCTCCCCAACAGCACCATCCTCGCAGCCGTGTTGTCCTACCAACAGAGCCACAGGCCAGCAGTGTTTAAAATTGGCTCTGAGATCTTTTCTGACCGTCTCCCACCCTGACTGGCAATGCCTTTTTTAAACACGTTAATTCATTTCATCAAATTATAGTCAAATCTTGTGGGCCTGGGAGCCATTTAGTCCCTTTAAGAAAATTTTGTGTTTCTCTACAGGCTTCATTAAATATTTGACAGTTTTAAAATATTCCATTTTTAAAAGTTTACCTCCCTGAAGATAATGTCTTTTTCCTTATTTTCAAATTTTGAGTGTGAAGAGAATGCTTCAGTGTAACTTCCATGCACTGCAACAAATTGTGTTCAATGAATGCAATTTACCTCGCTGCTGACTCCAACCCCAACACCTACTAAAATTTATGCCTCAGTAGTTTCTTGTTTGCCACTCTTTTTACTGAAGGAAGTTTCTCTAAGCTTCTTCTAGTTTAACCTCTACATTCAGGTGAGAAGTTCTCAATGTGAATGACTTAATCCAGAAATCATAAACTGGAGGCTCAAAAAGAATGGCTTGCAGACAAGTTTCTTATTTATCATGTAAGTATTTCTTAAAACTTTACATTGGTCCCCCAGTTATTTTCACATAAAAAAATATGATTTCTACTTTTTCTTTAAAATAAATAAGAAATTGTGACAATATTGACCCCATATGCTTGCACTGAAAGAGTCAGCTGGAGAGCACAAAAAGACATGTACGAAATAATTCAGGAAATAACCCAAATGCCATACAGTAACAGAGGATGGTGTAGCGTGGTGTGTCCACACAATGAGATTTTATGTAGCACTTCACACGAAGGAACCCCAGCGACACACAGCAATGTGGGCAACTCTTACTAACATGATATGACGTGAGAAAGGTCAGCGCAAAGGATTACAACATGATAACTTTTTTACAGAGTTAAAAACAACTAAAATTTAAAATATATTTTTAAGATACACTTAGATGAAAGGAAACTATATAGGAAAGAGAGCAAGGAAATGATGAATACACGAGGCACGACAATGACAGGGGATGACAGGCCACATTCATAAATGTGATTTTTGTCAAGGTCCCAGCTTTTGTTTGTCGTGGTGAGTTCATCACATTATTACAAAGAACCAATTAACTCACTAACTAACTTAATGCAACACAACGTAGACAAATAACATGAGCGTGTCATGAACCGAAGATTATGGACAATCTAATTGTGAGTACCTGAAGTCTTAGGAGAAAAAGAGGAAAAAGGAACCAGCTAGCGCGAGTACCAGATGACCCCTCTAAACGCAGGCGCTCTTCTGTTTCCTGCGGTCCCCGCCATGCTTTGCTTTTTCCCCACTGAGGCCACATGCTAAGTTCCGTTGTTCATCTCATATAGGGATTGCTCATTGGAGCAACAGGCAGTGATTCCCAGCCAGGGGTGATTTTGTCTCCCGAGGGACAGTTGGCAATGTCTAGAGATGTTTTTGATCACTCAGCTGGGGGAGAATTGCTTCTAGCATCTGGTGGGTAGAGGGGAGGAAGACTGCTAAACATCCTACAGTGCAGAACACAGAGTCCTCCCTCCAGCCCCGAGAACAAGAAGTTATCTGGCCCCAAATCGTGGCAAGATTGATAAATCCTACTGTAGATGTTTGGTTTCCCCCCACCAAACCTACACAAATCTCTAGGCCCTAGTGCCTAGAATGGCATTCTTGTTGCCCATGTGGTCTACACCTGCCTCCCTCTCCAACTTTGTCTTGGGCCACTCTCCCTCTATCTCACCCTGTACCACAAGGCTCTTTCCATTTCCTCAAATTGGCCAAGCCCTCTCCTGCCTCGCAATTTTCCCGTGGCTGTCTACTTCTCATCCTTTAAGTCTCCTTTAAATGTTTGCTTCTTTGAGAAGTCTTAGCCAATCATCCTATATAATTAAGCCCCTAATCTCATATGCCCTTTGTGGTACTTTTGTAGAACTTTCCCAATTTGCAATTTGTAATTTGTAATTTGTGCTTGCTTTTCTCTTTCTTCCACTCTGCACCCCTTCCCAACAACTGGGCTTGAATTTCTGTCATATTAGGATCCATTCAAGTTTGTTTTCTCCATTTACCCAGCACCACATGTATTATATGCATGTAGGGGGCAGTCAATAAATATTTGCTAAATAAATGAATAAATAAATAAGTGACTGTACTAAAGGAAAAAAGAAAGGAAGGGGAAAGGAAGGAAAGAAAAGAGAAGGATAGAAGGAGGGAGGAAGGGAGGGAGGAAAGAAAGAAATGGAAATTAATAAATCTTTATTCTCCTTGTTCCTAGCTCAACAAATTTAACTGTATTCTCTTCTTGGACACCAAAAATTAAATCAGCCCACTGAGGGGGAGAAGGGGGAACATAGCAACCTCCAGATACTGCTCTGTGCCTTTGTCATTAGGAAATGTTAACGAGTCTCACCATTTGCATTACATCAAGTTAGTCTCTAAGTCTAAGTTTCTTGAATGAGTGCTAGCATTTTTGCTTTTTCATTGCAGTCTGTCTCCAGGAGTTGAAAAGATGCTAAAGGTAAGGCTGAGTTTTACAAACTCTCTGCCTTCAACAGAACCAAACCAAGGTCCTGTCCTGGAAGGGACAAACTGGTTTGACATCTGCTGCCCAGGTTCCTGCCCTGGACCAAACAGTGTGTTCACAATTACCTTTGTATGAACTATGCTGATTTCCCAGTCTTGTACATTACTTCACAAAAAAAAAAAATTATTAACAAAAGAAACAATCTCCAACAATGACTTGTGACAGAGAGCTGAGTCCCATTTTCCATCAAGAATGTTTACATCCCTTGAGTGGTGACAGAAGTGGGCTTTGAGGGGATCCTTAGGAGTCAAATGACCTGGCCACTCGTCTCTGTCTCTTGGCAGAGAATTGGAATGACACTTAACCCAGTTCTATTTCCGACTTTGGAATGTCATCTCTCTGGTCACTGACTCTCAGTTTCTCTTGCCACAGCTTTCTCTAACATGATTGGTAGGGGAAGCAGTGGAACGACACCTGGTCCAGGTGTCAGGCGGCAGAACCGAGACAGTGATTATAAAAA